>QEPC01005362.1:456091-472525 GCA_003113815.1 Sphenodon punctatus
GGGGGGAGGAGGAGGCAAGCCAAGCCCCCCCCCCATGGTAAATCGCGCCGAGGCGCAGAATTGGCCCCTGACTCCCGCGGAATTTAAAAAAAAAATCCGCGGAAGAATCGGGGCCCTGACAGTAGTTAGCTTAATTATAGAGACAGAAAGAGATACAGTGTGTTTGTAGGACAAGGCCTTTGTAGTTCATTATTAGGATATTCCATTTAGTTCAATAGGTTTTAGAATAGTTAATAGCAGTTAGATTTAGTGTAGAGATAGATATATATAAAAAAAGAAACAGCCACTCCAGCCCCAGGAACCACCGTCAGGGTTCTGGGGCCTACGTTACTGGCAGGGAGGGCTGTGGCCAATATGTATCTAGAAGCTGCCACTCTAGCCCCAGGACCCACCGTCATGGGTCTGGGGCCATCATTCCTCGCATGGAGGTGATGTCATTCCAAAGCATCAAGAAACAGCCACTCCAGCCCCAGGATCCACCGCCAGGGTTCTGGGGCGAAGTTACAGGCAGGGAGGGCTGTGGCCAATATCCAGAAGCTGCCACTCTAGCCCCAGGACCCACTGTCATGGGTCTGGGGCCATCATTTCTTGCACAGAGAGCCTTTTTCTGAACATCCGAACTGAACACGACCGAACCGAACGGCCAAACCCGAATGCAGCGAACGGACCGAACAGCCAAACCGAACGGGCGAACTGAACCGAACCGAACAGCTGAACCCGAACCGCGACCTGTTCGCCCATCCCTACGGGTTACAATAGAGTGATCAATTTCCTGCTGGTCACTCCCAGCCCACCAATAGTCGGAAGTCTCCTCCCCCGATCAATTTGACTAATAGTTATTTATGAACCTATCCTCTTCATCTTCTGCTGGACCCAAAGCCATGGTCATTTTCAGGGGGTGAGAGACAGGACACATGTATTACGGTCAACTCCCAGCCCTTCTCACCATAACTGGCCACAGCATCAGCTCAGACTAAAGCTTCTCATTTTGTGCAACTGCTGCAGCCACTCTACAATGATTATTCACCAGGCTACAATCATGTCCAGCAGGCACGTACTGATCCACAATAAGCTCTGAGGACTGATGGTGGCCTGCTAGTCCAAAAAATTGCGAGGAGCCTTCATCTAAATACAAAATTAGGGAAAGGGTGGTGGATTTTAATATAGATCAATATAGATAAAATGTTCCGAGCCCAGAGCTTTTGCTCTTTCTGCTGTCTGCGCAATACGCTCCTGGCTGATGAGAGTCTTGTCACTTACAGGAATATAGTTGGCATTAATGTAGTCTGAACCTTCTTCTTCATTCATTGAGACTAATCGCACACGGCTAAAGTCATCTGTAAAAAAAAAAAAGAAATACAAAAGGGGGTTGAGTTCAGAGTTCATCACAACTTCCAAATCCTGGTTCCGGCCCATGGATCCAGTCCCTAGTCTCGAGCATGGAAAGACTGAGCTCAGGAGAAAGGCGCAGAGATCAGGGCATGCTCTCGAGGACATGAGATTTGATCCATGGCACAGACTGAGGATCTGGAGTCTCACCTTCTATCCTCTATCCTGAGCACACCCCATACCTAACCCTAACTCCAGTCCAGTCTATGGAGTTTGTCAAAGTGGCCTGAGGGAAGGAACCTACCTCAGCTCTATCCCAGAGAAACAGAGGGGGGAAATGCAAACTATCAATTACAGCTGAAATTGGTAGCAAATTTAGTATCTGTGGGCATTGTTATTCGGTACCCCTCAGATACCCAAACAAGTCCATGACCAAAACCAGATACTTGCATATCCAATTTTTTGTTTATTCTGTTTGGGTCTTACAATTCTTTGTTCTTGTGGTTTGGTTATTTTGGTGTTTGTTGCATCATTTTTGACAATTGCACATGCATAATAGAGCAAATATTGCCAAAATGACTTAGTCAAAATAAAAGAATGATTGAAATACCAAAATAACTAAACTGGAAAAAAAATTTAATAATAATCTGAAGTGGATACCTGGCGAAGTGCAAACGGATATTGGTTATTGCTCGAACCATCATTTTTGTTTGGATAATACAGATTCGAGGAGTGAAACCATTTTCTTCAGGTATCTGATTTAGCTCCAGAATCATACAGTTGGAAGGGTCCTTGAGGGTTATCTAGTCTAACTCCCTGCTTTGGTGCAGGATGATGACAGCTACAATATCCCCGACAGATGGCTGCTGAGTCCCCTTTCTGAAAACCTCGTGACAGGGAGCCTACGACTTCCCTAGGCAACTTGTTTCATTGCCACACAGCTTTTACGGTTAGGAAGCTTTTCCTCGTCTTTAACTAAAATCGACCTTCCAGTTCCACTGACTTCAGCCTATTATTTCTACCCTTGGTAGTACTGAAGAACAGCTCCTTGACATCTTCTTTGTGGCAGCCCTTTAGATAGTTGAAGACTGCTGTTATGTCTCTCCTTAATTTTCTCTTTGCCAGACTAACCGTACCCAGTTCATTCAATCTCGCCTCATAAGACTTTCTTTCCAGACCCTTTGCCATCTTTGTTGCCGTCCTCTGGTTGCCGTCTACTGCTGATGTTGCATATCGGAGCACCGTACATAGTGCTAGTCTCTAGATTCTCTTTGCCACTACACACAGTGCTACCTACAAGAGTCTTCAATTTGGGGCCTCTCGGATCTCAATACCATGAAGGATCACCCAAGAACACTGCTCATTAGTCAAGATGGCCAGGGATTTTCGCTCTCACATTCAGCCATGAAAGCAATAAAATAGAGAGTTGCATATTCCAAAACCAAGGCAAGTCTAGGCATTGCATATTCGTCTCCAAGGGCAGCCTTCAGTTGTTTCCACAATTCTCCTATTAATGGGCTCTTCTTTATTTCCCCCTCCCTTAACAAGTCTTTAACAAGAACATGCACATGTCGTACTTACATGGAAGGATATTTGTGTAGCGATTTTTGCATCGATTCATGGGAAGGTCAGCAGAAAAGTGAGGTGTATCGAGGCCAATCAGCTTGAGTTCCTGCATATGGCAGAAAAGGAGATGCTGGCACTAGGTTAGCCAACACTTACAACAAAAATAAAATAAAGTTTATTTGCGTGACAAGTGCCAGCCTTTGAATCCTCTAAGGCTGCGATTCACCAACCACTTACCACCCACAGGGCTGCAACGAGACTACTCCAGAGTAAGTAGCCCCATGGCCACAATCCTGAACACACTGAAGTCAATGGTAAAATTCCCATTCGTTGCCAATTGAGTTGGTACTTTTGGACTAATCTACCAAACACTATGGCCACCATTCTCCAGTCACTTACTCCAGAATAGACCTACTAACTTGAATGGGATTTCCTTGGCATAAGAGGTTTCATCAGATGCTTACAAATCCAGACCTTTTAAGTCCAGACATTTAACAATTCTGGAGCTCCACTATGTTCCCCATTTATGGGACATAGGGGGAGAGGAATTCCAAAATGTCCAGACTTGCAGAGTCCAAAGTTACGCACTGACTGGGTTTTTTTTGTTTAGTGCCAGTCCCAACTTCTAAAATGGACAGACTACAGATCTAAACACCAGAAGTCATCTAGCACTGAAGTGCTCCTACTGTTCCGACCTGCAGTCTGTCCGTTACTGCAGCTAGAGCATGCTAGCAGGCAGGGAGAATCCCCACCTGCAACAATGCCAGCCAAACCCAGCCAGAGAGAGACACCTTCGGTTCTGGGCACCTGCAAATCTGTCTGTTTTGAATGCCCTCCCAGAGCACCCAGAACTGCAGGTCTGTCTCTACTGCAATTGCTTCCACTCCCTTCTCATCTATGCTAGAATTAAAATCAGCTGCCTACTATACTCCCCTCCCCCGCATCCCACTTGATTTCAAGGCTGGGGCTACTTGCCAAGGAGACCACAGAAAAAGTTCATTCTACCCGAGTGTCCTTGTCATTTCTATCAATTGACAAAATGTGCAATTGATAGAAATGGCTCTCCAAGTTGGGCTATTCTGGGGATCATTGGCAGCAGGGCTTGTTATAGGAAATTCTGGCTGTAATTGAAACCAAAAGGTTTTGGGGGGATTTTCTGGATGAGAGATGGTATTTTTTGAAGAGAACTGAAATGTAAAATTTCAGTTTGAGCTGTCACATGGTCCTACATGACAACAGATGTACAGTGCTTTATACATCAAAGGCCCGATCAAGTTATTTTTGGGAGTGTTTCCAGATATAACACATGGAAATCCATCACACCTTGGAATCAATGGTGTCATCCAGGGCACCTGGCTGGTTTTACAGGCATTTAAGCTACTGCATGTGTTTGCAATACCTAATTAATTAACCTATTATTATTAATAATATATATATTTATTGCGGCCGAGGCCAAAATTATTATTATTATTATTATAGATTGACACCCTGCCTTATCCTGAAGGCTCAGTGCAGCTTTCAACACATAAAACTGTATATTGTAATAAACAGAAATAGGAGAGTCCCGGCCCACTAGCCGTTGGACAGAAGCTGTCCCTTGATACAAGGGATCTCTATGATACCACAAATCAGGAATGGGGCCTTGGCTACACATAACAGCAGCTATGTGCTGTCTGCAACCAAACCTTCTGAGATCACAACCCTATTTAGGGGCACAGCACAGTGAGTTTGTACAAAAACACACAACAGGCAAATGCATGTTTCACGCTGAAATAAAAGGCAAGCATGACCTCTGATAACACCCACTTTTACAGAACTTAAAACCCACCCTATGCCCTACACTGGTATTTTAAAAGAAATCTGATTTGGGAAAGACGAACCGTTGAGGAGGAGCCTCCAGATTCTTACCTCAAACTGCAGAGAAAATTTATAATCTGAATCTTTAGCCATATCTTTGATGTAGCTGTCAAAGTCATCCAACTGGACGGGGCTGTTCAAAAACAGAGGAAAGAAAGGATGATCTTAAATCAACTTTAGAAGGTATTCTTCACTAATATATTAACAACTATTGATCAGAGCTACCTTAAAATCAGGCACAAATGTATGGAATTTGATGCATGCAATGGTATAAATCTAGGGGCAACTGCCATTAGAAAATAATAAATATATAGATCAGCCTGGGCAAAGTTCCCAAGTCCAAAAGCCGCATACCAACATTTCATATTGCCGAGAACCACAAGATGCATCAATCGTGGCTCTTCCCTCCACATCCCATGAACAGGGCAGCACAGCTTCCTCCCCCACCCCCCATCCAAGCTTTGGTTCCCATATGGTCTGCTGGGTTTGAGCAGCAGCAATAGTGGCACAGGGCATTGGCCTTTGATGACCCCATGAGGCTCTGGTGGCTGAAATGGTGGCTGGGCTTCGCTTGCTTCCGAGGGAGCTGCCTGGCTGGGGCAGCTTTAGTGGTGGGAACAGATATCCCTGCAGTCTGCCCCGGGAGGGATGGGGGGGGCTGCCCCCCCCTTCCGCCATGATGGGCAGCCATGGCTCACCACCATGGCAACCCCCCTCCACACACACTGGGCCAGGAACAGATGGTCCCACCTTGTTGCACCCGCTCTGGCCCAGCTGGGTGGGCTCCTGGGATGGACTTTGGGCCTGCTTAGTTCCAGGCCCACATTTCCGGTCCAGCTGCTATCCCTGTCGTGGTTTAAACCAGGCCCACAGCTGATGAGCCCGGACCAACCATAATGCCATGACGCTGGCCCAGCCGGGTCCACGTTATCTGTTAATACCCTATCTGGTTAATAGGCGTTTTAAAACTTTGGGTGTTAACAGACATGATGCTAGCCCTTAATGGCTCGCTATGGCCCACCTGGGCCGGAGCCTAACCTGCGTCTCTGTTAGCGGGCCGCCAAACGTGGGCCTGCTACAGTCCCCAACCAGTAGGCAGCTGTCCAGGAATATGGGCCCGAAAGGAACTGGGCCCACAGTCTGGGCCCAAGGACCGTCCAGGCAGGCCATAGTGGGAGAGCATGTGTGTTTGTGCTGCCATCCCAGCCCTGGTGTGGGGGGTCACCATGGCAGCTGCCATGGTTGCCCATTATTGGCAGCTGCGGCTGCCGGTCATGGCAGGGGGCGGGGCATCGGCTGCAGCATGGGGGTGTGGACAGCCGGCCTCACATCACTTTCGGCCTCCCCTCCCTGGCCGGGTTGATCTGTGTGTACCATACACCCTTGGGACATGTAGCCGGAGTGCCGGCTGCACGTCTATTAACACCCTTTGTTTGGACCATAACCCCACATAATCACAAGCCAGAAAGAGGTGGGTTTGTGTTGGGGTCCAACCAACAAATAGGTCTGAATTGGGGACAGGCAGACCACACTTCTCCAACCACTTACTCCAGAGTAGTCTTATTGATTTAAATAGAACTACTTTGGACTAAGTGGTTTGAAGTCTGCTGCCATAGCCTATAAAATGTGGAGGATAAATAAAATTGGGGCCCAAAATGATATATGCCCCTGAATAAGAGCTGCTTCCAAAGGCAGCTTCCTGTGTTTCTGTTTTCTCTGAAAGAACCAAGGTTTCCCTAGTGTCCAGCCCCACAGCATGTCATCTGGCCAGTCCAGTAGAGAATGGTTACTGAGGAAAGGACTAGAGGGAATGGGCTTAAATTAAAGGGGTAAAAAAAAAGATTTAGGCTAAAAATTAGGAAAAAATTTCTAACTCACTAGAATAGTTAGGCAGTGGAATAATTTGCCAAGGTAGGTTGTGGAGACATTTTCACTGGAAACATTTAGGCATCTCTCAGAGATGGCATAGGCTAGGTTTGGGGAGTCTACACCCCACTGGGGGCCAGATCCATGCCACTGCAGAACTCAGTGGGCAAGTGCATCTCAGGGGGCAGGGGGTGGGCAGGAGAAAGACATGGCCACCAATCTGGAAGCACTCTACGGCCGTGTGGTGGCTAACAGGCCACTGGTGGTGTCTGGACAGTGGAGGATGGCAGCTCCAGCTAGAGGTTCCTGACCCCACCCCTGGGGTAGATCCTGTGGATGCTGCTTAATCACAACAGGGGCTGGAATAGCTAAGCCTCAGGGTTTCATCCAGCGATTTGAGTCTGTGGGAAAACATGCCTAATACCCAGCGTAGGAAACACAACCGAACCATGCTAGAGTGAGGGAGAAATTGTGCTATTTTACAACAGGCATCCAACGTGCGTCTAATCTGTGAGCATCAGCGAGATTGTTTTCAATGCTAGCTTAGAGGGGATCGGCTGTGTTTTGGCACTTGGGACTATGCTGTCTCTTTCCTAAATGGATATAACTCCTCCTGCCGACACGTAGACACAGGGGGCCACATCCTCGGCTGGTGAAATTGATGTCACTCCCTCTTACATCAGTGGAGCTGCTCCTCTTTGTGCCAGCTGAGGATCCAGCTCGTAGTGTCAACACAGCCTCAGAATGTAACAAACAAGTAATTAGACTAACACCCAGATTAATGGAAGACAAGCAAACACTCTCCCTGGCTTAATTATCGTGTTCTAATTTACAAAATACTGAAGCAGGTACACAAGACCCATTTCAGGTCCTATACCCCAAGGAACTTGCCTCTTATCTGCAGTTAATTATTCCCGTTTACCTGTTAGCATTAACGATCTAATATACTAGCAGCAACTGTCATACAAGCCCAGCAGCGGGGAGGGGGGAATAGTCTGTATTGACAAATACAGCCCTACTTTCCACAGTGTCTCATTTTTAACAATGGCCATTTTTACACGGACAACACCCACCCACCAACACCCATGAACACTCATCAGATGGGTGAGAGAACGTCCACGTGAATAGCATCGGGGGGGGTGTGCGCTCCCGTGACCCACCCATCAACAACCACCTCCACCCACGGAGCATCCAGGAAGGAGCCAGCATGCTCCGTAGGTGGAGGAGGGTGGAGATAGGTGTTCAACACCCAGCCATCCATGTAAATGGCAAATCACACCCACCCACCCACGGAAAGGGTCTGCCGAAACCAGTGAGACACTCCCGGAGCCCGCAAGCAGATACACCCACCGGGGGAGACACCAAATGCCCGGTCGGGAGCCCTTAAAAGAGAAGCGAGCGAGGACATGGCTGCGCCAACTCACAACATGTCAGGCAGAAAAGCCCAAGACAAGACCAAGGGAGCCACCGCCACGACATGTGCAGGAAGGGCCAGGGTAAGCAGAGGGAAGGGGGGTGGGGGCGCAGACAAGTCCCGAGCCAACGTGGGGGAAATGCCAGCCAGACAGCTGACAGCTCCCCTCCCCCCAACAGGAGAGCCCCCAAACTCTCACACACAGCACCAACGAGGAGACAGCCAAGGAGCACCTCTGTGGCAGGGGTAAAACAGCAGGAACCCCCGGGGGGAGGGCAAGGAACATCCCACGAAAACAACAGGGGTGCAGCTGGACAACAGCTCACTGGATGCATTCCCCCAACAGGAGACCACCTGATCCACTGCCACAACAGCTACCGGGCGGGCCCCACGCTGCAAAGCTGGACAGCCCCCCACAGGCAGAACCCAAAAGAGGAACCCCTGGGCCAGGGACGGGATGCTTGACTTCATATGAATTTGGGGGGCCGAAAAGGTCCAGTACAACCTGGTGCGCAGCTACAAGACCAAACAGGTCTATGCAGCCATCGCCCAGGAGATGCAGCAATTGGGGTACAATAGGGATGTGACCCAATGCATGCAGCAGGCAAAGGACTTGAGGTCCAGATATAAACATATCAAGGACAATAATCTCAAGTCCGGCCGTGCTATGTGCACACAGGAGTTCCATGACCTGCTGGATCGGTTCCTCCCACATCCACGTCACCGCCTTCACCAGGGGCAGAAAGAGGGCAAAAACTACACCCTCGTGTGCTCGAACCCCTGGAGCAGGAGGAACCCACTGCCACTGGTGAGGCCAGCCAGGAAACGGGAGGGGACAGCCCCATCCTACTGGTGGAGGAGGTGTTCCTGGAAACCGATATGGGCAGCATCACCCTCCGCGTGCGCCTCCGAAACCGACAGGGTCAGAACCCACAGGGACAGGGGGTGCACGGGGAGTGGACCGACATCAGGGATGCCCCCCAGGAGGAGGAGGAATACGACCCAGGTAAGAGAACAACCACAGGATGGGTTTTTAACTTTCTTTTATGTCTCCTTTTATGTATTTTATATATTTTATGTATATTTTAAAATATTTTAATTTTTGTAAGCTGCCTTGAGCCGCCTCGGCAGGAGAGGCAGGAAATAAATGGTGGAAACAAATAAATAAAATAAATAAGTACGGGAGCACCAGAATGGGGGCACAGGGAATGGGTACCCGCTACCGCCAATACTAACTGTCTCATCCACAGGAGCTACCACCAGACCCAGCAGTGGAGCGGCCGGTGGAGGAAGGAGAGCCCGGGACAAGCAGCCGACGGTCACAGTGGGCGGCGGCTGCCAAGGGCCGCAGGGAGCCATCCCCCAGTGATGGCGTAAAGAGGGGATGGGGAAGACCCCAAAACCAATGAACCCCACCCCCTGTAAATAGTCCCCTAATAAATTCATATAACATAACATACCTGTCTGCCATGGAGTCTGTACAGGGGGTTGCAAGTGATGAGAGGGAGCCAGCAGCAAGCCACAGTGGTGGTTAATGCCAGGGAACTGGTGACAAACAGCTGCGGGGCAGGCAGCCCTGGCAGCTCACATGCACACCCTATCAGACCGATGCATCCTGACGGGCACGGCCCAGTGTAAAGAAAAAGGGGCCAGGAGGGCCAGCTCAAAGGTCCGAGTTATCACCCACAGTGCGAGGGGCGATGGAGAGCTGCAGGTGACAGATGACCTTGGCACTGGCCACAGATGCCCACCGGCGGGTGGGACTTGGGCTGCACCCAGGGAGGAGGCTCACTCTGCAACTACAGCCAAGGAGGGGTGGGAGCACAACACAGGGGGTCGCCAACAGCTGACAGGATGACACAGAACACACAGGTAAGGGTACAATGAGTCCCAGAACCCGGTAGTGGGGTCCATGAGAGAGGGCTGCGGTACATCATAGGAGGCCAGCCAGAGGCTGAGATGGAGGAGAGGGATGGGATTGCACCCTGTAGAGTCCCAGATGCTGGCATGGAGGGGATGGAGTGGTGTAAGGTTACCGGGATGACAGGTGACAAGTGTTCGATGTCACACCATCACCGTTCCATCTCTCCACCAACAGGTGATAGAAATGGCGAGGGAATACCAGAGGACCCAGGGAGTTCACAACCCTGCCAACTAACACCTCTCCACCCCCTCCAGGACAGGTCATGGGGCTCTACAGGGTGCCATGCAACACCTGGACAGTGCGGATGGAATGGTGTGAGGGAGCACAGCCACACCACCAGGACCATTCGAGCTCCAGTACCAGGGATACCTCACCAGTGGTTTAATGGATGTCCAGTGCACAAGGTATTAGGGTGAAGCAATGGGCAACCCTTCCCTGGCATGGGGGATAGGGGACCCACCCCGGCACCACACCGGCTTACAGACCATGGGGGTACCCACTACAACTAGCAAACAAGACAGAGGCAGGTACAGGAGTAGAATGCACTATGTATTGAGGCATGGTTAACAGTGATATGGGACCATTGGAAGGGGGCCTTCTATAGGCAAAGGTCGGTTCTCGGACAGTTGGGCAACTATGCGTCTGCATAGGGTGTATCGGTTTTCCTCTGATATCTGCCTGAAGGACCCACCCTGAACATGCTGGTACAGGGGCACGGGGCTAGTTCCCGGTACAGGAGGGGGATAGTCCAAAGCAGCCCCATGAATCTCACAAATATTATGGAGAACACAGGCTGCCAGGACGAGGATGGGGGTGTGCTGGAGGTCAAACTGGCTCCGGTTCAGCAAGAGGCACCACCTCGTTGAAGAGCACCTGGTTGGGGGGTGCGGCAACAGGATAGGACCTCATCAGCCATGGGCTCAGAGGGTAGGCTGGATCCCCTATAACAACCAAAGCCATGGAAACACCCTCAATAATCCTGTACATATTCAAGGCTATCTCCCCATCGAACAGCCTGGTATAGAAGAGTGCAGGATCCGAGCATCATGGCTCCTCCTCCCCCCCCCCACCGGTATGTGTGGGCTCCCTGGATGCTGCGGTCTATGGCCTCCCCTACTGGTGCGCTCCCTCTCTCCTTTAGTACAGGTGATGATTAATGACAGGACCAGGGAACAGGAGGAGGAGGTCCAGCTGTTCCTGCATGTGCCGCAATGGGTGCACCAATTGGACCGTGCCCAAGCGGATTGCTGGAGCTGAGTCTGGGATAATTGGTGTTGGTTCTTTGACATGAGCCAGTTGCTCTAGCTGGGTTATCATTAAAGTTTTGTTTGCTTGGTTTCCTCTGGTGTCTGTGTTCTCCTTCCCTCTGTTGTACCCAACTGTGTGGGCCGTGTCAGGTTGGTGTGGTGTGGCTGTCTGTCAGGGCATGGGTCTGTTGCTGTGTGTTCTCCCCCTCCCTGTGGTTGTGCTTTCTGTCAGCGGGGCCTCTTCGGCTTGGCCCCTTGGTAACCTGTCCTCTGAGTCATACTCCCTCCGTTGTTTGCATGGGTTCCCTGTCCCCTGTCCCTGGTGTCCCGTCCCTCTTCCCTGTTGTTTGTTGGGGCATGTGGGGGCTGCCTCCTGCATCTTGTTTTATATGCCCCCCCCTTCCCTGCCGTGGTGTGGGGCTCATCCTGAGCCCTGTGCATCCCTGCCCCATGCTTAGTGCCCAGCTGCTGCACTGTAACTGGTTTGTGTCTGTTGGGCAGCGCCTTTCCTCTCTGTGCCCTCCGATTCTGGCTCAACCGTGCACTTTAGAACCTGCCACCATCACCTCAGCTGTCCTATTCCTGGCATGTAGTTTCAGGGTTTGGGGGGTTCTGTAGGCAGTAGTCCTTGGCGGGGTGGTGGTGGTGGTTGGTGTGATCCCTACCTGTTTCGGGGCTCACCTGTTCTTCCCGGTGACTGTGCTCGGTCCTGGCCCCCCTCCCCTAGTTGGGGTCCGTTTTCTCCCTCATCCTGCTGGGTTTCCCTGTGCGCTTGTGTACACTGTGGTCTGTGGGCAGGGTCTGGGTTTTGGGGGGTCTGTGGCTCCCGGCTGTCTGGTCTGTGTCTTGGGGCTTGACAAGGGCTGCTTCTTTGTATCTCTTGACATTCCAGCTCCCTCCTCCCCCACCCACTTGGAGTCTGGCAGTTTAGGGGCGGTGCTGTGTGGCTTGGCTTTGTTTGCCCTTGCTCAGCCATGCTGTAACATCACTGTGCTGGGCGTGGTTTCCCCTCCGTTCGGTGTATGGGCGGTCCGTGTAAACGTTATGGGTGTTTGCTCGGTGTTGCCCTGGGTGAGTGTGTGCCTGATGGGTGTGTGCTGGCCCCTCCGCAGACTTCCCACAACACCATGCGGCAGTGTCCGTGTAAACATCTCCCTGCTCGGTGCCGCTGGGTGTGCTCACTCACCCACCTCCACCCACTGGGCCTGTGGTGGCGTCCATATAAAAATTGGCAATAGCAAAGTCCTGCTGAGATAACTGATTCCCCCTCATCTCCCAAAATGGCTGATTTTCCACCAGGCAAGGGCACATTTGTCCTGACTTATCCGCTGTGAAGACAGAGCTAACCACAGGATACTCTTGCCTTAATGTAATTATCGTTTGCAGTGTGCTTTCGGGTATCCCTCGCTGGAATATCCCCAGAGATATCCGCCAAAATGAAGCTCATTTATCGCTGTAGTTAGAATGTCACAGTGCGCTTTAGACTGGACTTCCTGCCTAGAGGTTGGGCGTTGCTCTCTACCAACAATGGTGTAACTATGTCGGCAGAGTAGAGTTTCCCACAAGGAATACCTGCAATTCCGGGCACCATGCTGAGCGCTCATGGGGCCACCAGAGTACCAATCAGGTACCTGATCACCCGAAAAATCTGCTATAAGTAGGTAAATTGGAAAAGAAACTTGAAAAAACGAGACGGAAATTGACAGAAAATGGGACCAGAAGTTGGCCTTCTGGGACGAAAATCAGAAAATTGGGACATCAGGTACCCAGTCTGGGTGCGAATGAGATACCAATTAGTACTCAAACTTTTCAGTCAGTTCGAGTACCAAAAACCCGATGGGTATACCCGTTTTTGTGGGTACTCATTTCAGCTCTATTTATGATCCCAATGATATTGGATATACTAGGCACATCTTTGTTGCTACGTAGTCACAGAATTTATGTTGTGTCACCAGGCTGAACTTTTGGACAGCACTGTAGTCAGGAATGTAGAGCGCTCGTTGGACCAGGAATTTGGTTCCAACACAGGTCCAAGCCTAACTGCACTGAGCCCAACATGAACCAGTCCCTGATGCACCCAAGTTCTTCAAAACCTGGACCCGATTTATCTGGGTCCTCTCACGGAGCTCCATGACTTTATCCCCTCCCCTCTCAAAGAGCTCCATGACATCAGAAAAGGGGAGGAGTTAAGGCATTTCCCTGCTCCTTTCCAACATGGCCGCACTTCATACAAAGCACCATGACGTCACCGCTGTCCAGAGTGACCAGGGTCTCCCCACAGCCTAGGAGGTTTGTGCAGAGAGTGTGTGTGCAACCTGGACCTGACAGGATTAGATGGGTCCCATCAGAATCAAGTCAAGTTTCAGACCTCCGAGAGAGATAGTTATACCTAGAGCCTCCTGTATTCTGCAATTCCACCCCACCCCAAATTCCAAAACTAGAAAACCCAAATTCTGCAAGCAGAATAAATTATGCAAATTAATACAATCCTGCAAGTATTATATGCAAATAAATTTCCCAGCAGGTCATTCCATCTGTTTTGAAGACATAATCTTAAAAATCCTCACAAAATACCACCCGGACATATCCGTTGCAGTGAGGAACTGCAGAAGGCTGTCCCCCGAGTGGTCATGGGGTGCTCCTCTACAGCAGCTGTGGCCCAGAGCCCCATGGCCCCAGGATATAGGCCAGTCACTATCATTGCCAGCACCCGGTTAGATAGCTAACGGTTCTGGCACCTCACTGGCTAGTTTACAGTCTTGCCCACCCAGGCTGTAATAAGAGGCAATTTGTGCGACAATTTGTGCAAATAACAAATTCTACAAAAACAGTTGTGATTGCAGCAGCGCAGAATTCACAGGGCCCTGGCTATACCAGTGGCGAAAGTAGGCTTCTTTTTTTTTTTTTTACACGATCACAGTTAATTTGAATTAGCTTTTAATCCAGATCCATTAATTCGAAGTTATTATTCAAGGAGTAACTGTTTACATGATGATTTTAAATCAGGAATAAGAATTAATCCTGATTTGTGGTGTGAACAAATTAATAAATAATAATAATAATAATAAATAATATAAGCATTTATATAGCACCAGCGATGTACCTGGCACTTTACCAAGAGTAAGATAGGCACTTAGGAGTCACAAGGAAGACTGTGAAATCCTATGGTGCAGTGCAACCTGATTTCAGCATCCCCTTTTGCTCTGTTTTCTGGGAGTACAGTGACAGCAACAGATACAGCAGTCACCTTGCAAAATGGAGAGGTCTTTACCTTGGCGCGGTGAATTTTAAATTCGGTGCGCCAAGCGAGACTGCTGGGAAAACTGCGGGATTCCATAGAGATACAGAATTACAGATGACTAGAGGAGAGACATGTCTATCTGCAGCATTCTATGGTGTCTTGGACTCAGTCTGAATTCACCATTCACACAATCACTAATTCGGACTGAGCTTAATCCGTATTAAAATAAATCCTCAAAAATCTCCAGAACCCGGTTTAAATTTTGAATTTGGGTTCAGTAATTCAGGCTGAAGTGTTCACACAATCACCTTAATTTGAATTAAGAGCTGCTTAATCTGGATTCCTGCATGTGTAAAAACACCCTGACTAGCACAGATGTAATTATACTGGCAGCAGCCCTGGTGCACTGGTCTAGCTCTGGAATAAAAGTTTTGGGATTCTGAGAGTAAAACTACATCTGCACTAGGGGAAAATCTCAGCTTTGTTCTAAAAAATAAAGGATTTTGCCATTAGCACCAGTATTCCCCCCCACCCCCGATAACTGCATTGGCATAATTAGGGCACTTTTGCTACTGACATAAAACCAGCGGGAACCAGGCTGAATCAACTATTAAAAAGGAAAAAAACACACCATCACATTATGTATTCGTGCAAAATATTGTTCAGTCTACTGACCCCTGGCTGGGTGCAATACCCCCCCACAGCAGCAGCTGACCTCCTGCTCCAATCCCCACAGGTGAGAGAGCCCCACCCCCTGGGAAGGACAGAAAAAGCAGCCAGCCCCACCCCCGTGGGCGGCAGCCCTCGGGCGGCAGCCCTAAGGGCAACGACAAGGGTGACGTCAAAAGGGCGCTGGCCGTTTTGTGGCCGTTGTGAGGCCGGAGCGAGGCGCCACCCCCCTGACAACGCCCACACCACACAGTCGCCTTTGACCATCACCGCCGTCGCCCATCGTGCACTCGCTCCCGTGATACCCTCAGGCCTGGTTTTCCTCTGCTGCCCAGACTGTTACCACCTAGGATGCCTCCCCATACCTCCCACGCCTCCTCACCCTCTATTTCCCTTCTCCTTCTCCCCCTGCTGATGGCTCCCCTCCTTCTCCCTCTTCCTCCTCTAGTGGCCTTTCTCCAACCAACCTACCCCTTATTCCCACCCATGCCCATTCCCCCGCCCCACCCCCCCTTGCCCATTCCCTGTAAGCCTACAACCACCCACCCACCCCCACTTCCCCTCACCCAGACCTTCCACACACTCCACAGCCCTTTGGGGCCGATGTGAGGCCAGTACGGGACCCAAACGCTGCAAACCCAGCTGCTCCATATCCCCCAATCACATCTGCATCCCATGCCTTCCCCAAAACCAATTACCTTTCTCCTGCTCTCTCTGGAACTGCCGCTCATCCGTGGCAAAAGCCCCTTCATCCATGATCTCTTCCTCTCTCGCCCCTTTCAACTCCTTGCTCTTACAGAAACCTGCATCTCACCCTCCAACTCTGTTACCTCAGCCACTCTATGCTCCGCGGGCCTGTCGTTCTCCCACCGACCCCGCCCTGAGGGCCAGCGGGGTGGCGTGGGTTTCCTCTTTGCCAAGCCCTGTCAATTTAAAACCCTTTCCCCTCCTCCCTCCCTCTCCTTCCCTTCCTTTGAGGCCCACTCTGTGCGTTTATACTCCCCCCTACACCTTCATGTCGCTGTCATCTACCGCCCCCCGGGTTCCCTCTCCTCTTTCCTCCTAGACTTTGAATCCTGGCTCACCTTCTTCCTCTCTGATGACACCCCTACTCTCATTCTTGGTGATTTCAACATTCACGCCGACTCACCTTCCAAGCCCTCTATCTCCCGCTTTCTCTCCCTGATCTCCTCCTTTGATCTCCGACTCTGGACCGACTTCCCCACCCATTCCGACGGCTACTACCTCGACCTCATCTTCTCACAAAATTGCTCTCTTGCTGACCTCTCCTTTGATCACTTCCTTGCCTCCTTCAGCCTCT
>QEPC01005362.1:474830-498603 GCA_003113815.1 Sphenodon punctatus
TCCTTTAGATTGTAAGCCACCGGCAGGGACCGCGTCTATTTCTATGTTCTGTACAGCGCCAGGTCACACGACTGGCGCTATATAAATGTTTATAATAATAATAATAACACAGGAAACGTTAACATTTTGATCAAATCATTTTTAACTTAAATATTCAAAACTACTTACTTGGTCAGCTTTCTCTTCTTTAATCCATTTTTACTCCTGCAAAAAAAGAACAACAAAACAAATCACAACTTTCATTCATTATTAACTAGAAGAAGAATCTAGGCAGGCTATCAAAACCCACAAGTATGGTTCATGGCATTTAGAATATTCAGGTGAAGTCTTTGGCTTTTTCTCACTGCCTGCATTTGGGAGAAAGAGAGCACGTGGAGCAGGGACCGACCACACTCAGACAGCAGAGCCCACTTAAGGCAGGGCCGGCCTTACTACAGGGCAACCAGGGGCAGCTGCCCCAGGCCCTGCTCTTTCTGAGCGCCCTGTAGTGGCCTCTATTTTCAGAAGGAGAGGTTGTGGGGGCTACACTCCCTCTCAGCAGGGCCCCAAACATAACCCCCTTCAGGGCACCACAGAGGTTACCCCTAAGGTGGAGGGGCCACCTGGGCCCCCACATTATATCTCTGCCCTAGGTCCCGTAAATCCTAAGCCCGGCCCTGGCTCAGGAGCTCTTTGCTTGAACCTGGCACAATCCCTGGCCAGTGTAGGCCAAATCCACACTTGCTACCTCCCTTGAGCAAGCAAGGCAAGAAGAGCCACCAGAATCTACCCATTTTTTTGCCTTGCTTTGTTCTGGGGCACTGGGTGTCACCAGACCTAACAGGAAGATGGCTACTACTGGGGGGCCACTGGAAGCATTAAACAGATTGGCCTTTTCATTTTCATGGATGTTTTTCTGCAGTTTCAGAACGCGGCACAGAATCCCCCCACAGATTTAATGGCCCCCGTGTGAAGTTCTGAATGGAGGAAACCGCCAAGTGGTGCCCTACATTGCACATGCACAAAATGGCGGTGCATAAATGCACAAAATGGTGGCACCATGTACTTCACTGCCATTTTGTGCTTGGGCAGCATAGAGGTGCTGCCAATCTGAATCTCTGATGAAATGTGGACTGGATCACAGTCTGGTCTGCATTTCACCAGACCTGATCAAAACAGACACATCTGCTGAAAGACACAATCCAACTTGAATTTTCTTTTTCCCCCCTATGCCAGAGGTGGGTGAATGACAGCTCAGGAGCTGCAGGCGACTCTTGGACTCTTGCCAGAAGTGGCTGCCTAGGGTACGTCTACATGGCTCTTTCAGGAGCAAGAGAATCCAAGTCTCTATTTTGGTTACCAGAGCCTCATGGGGGCCATGGGAGCTACTATTGCTGCTATCCAAACCCACCAAACTGCCGGGGAGCCAGAGCTTTGATCTGAAAGGGGAGCTGACGGAAGCCACAATCGATGTTGCGGCTCTTAGCAATATGAACATTTTGGTATGTGGCCCTTGGGCATGGAAACTTCGTCCACCTTTGCCCTGTGCCAAAGTAATCTCAAAATGGAATGAATCCAGTGTGTGAAAAAATGACAAAGTGTTTGTCTCCCTTGTGGCTACATCTTTGAACACTAGGGCCGCTTTTACACGAGGCGCAAAAGAAACGCCTCGGAAGCTGCGCCTTCAGGGAAAAGTCACGTGGGGGGTGTTTACACGTCCCCTGAGCTACTGGAAGTGACGTGCTGCCCGTTCTCAGCAGTGGCGGCAGCTGGAGACGCGAAGCTTTGAAGAGGCGCCTCACTTTGCAGGCTTTCAGAATGCGCCTCTTTAAAGCCCCGCGAATTCAGCCACTGCCGAGAACAGGCAGCACGTCACTTCCAGTAGCGCGGGGGCTGGTGTGTGGTGTAAACACCCCCCGAGCGACTTTTCCCTGAAGGTGCAGCTTCAGAGGCGTTTCTTTTGCGCCTCGTTTAAAAGTGGCCTTAGCAAACCGGGAATAATTCCATAAACAGCTGCTTGTGGTGTCAGCACATCTGAGAAATCTCTCAAAGAAACGCTCCAAATGAGTACAGAAAAGAGAAGAATGCCACCTGTACATTTTGCATGAGACAAACAGGAAACATTCATGAAGCTTCCAGACTTGTCTGAAAACAAAAGGCCTTTGTTTCTTTTCAGCATGGAGGCTTGCTGAGTATTCACAAACGCTGCTGTCCAATTGCAGACAAAAGACAGACGCTTGAAACAGTAGCTGCTATTATTGATGCCCTCATGCTAGAATATAATCTAACTCATCCTCATTCATTCTCCATTGTTCTGCACATTGTCCAGTGAAAGGTAAATTCAAAAATGTGCACATTCCAGTTAATCATACTAAACACCAATGCTAATACTAAGCATTTTCTATCAACTCTGTATTGGTATGATTGAAAAAACAGGGTAAAAGAGAAGCACCTCCTGGGACTCTAAGATACATTTTTCACTCCTATTAAAGTCAAGGGGAGAAACTCATGATGATTTCCATGGGGGGTGGGTAGGATTACTCTCTGTAGCTCTTTCCTTCATCTGATCTCCCTACTTGAGAAATTTCAGCGAGCTGCCAGCAAGAGGGGGCTGGAACAAGACTTGGGGTGTTAACAAACAAGACGTTAGTCCACACAAAATGGGTGTCCACCTTCCTGTTTTTAGGGATTCACCCCACCATGGGCATAAAGTTCCCACTCATGGTGGGTTCTTGGAGCATCTGGATCCCGCCATGCAGGTGAATGTGGGCTAATGTACCCCCACGTATCCATGTCCTATCAATTGGGTTGTGTGGAACACCTCTGTATGTACAGGACTGCCAGCACCATAGAGTTGCGGATGAAAATCCTAGAGTGTCCAAGGAGCAACCGCTTCCTTCCCCTCTCTCTGCTCTCACTGATGCTGCTAGTGGGAGCTACCTACAAGCGCATGAAATACACGCAGGCGGGCTGCCCATTTATTAGACTGGACATGCTAAACATGTGAGTGGGGGCTGCAAGGGCTGAACCCCGACTGCATCAAACTATCGTCTTGTTTGTTTTCACCCACAGGCAGCGAGGCAGAAAGTATGAGAGGAGCAAAAGAGCTGGAAGAACTGTTTGCTTCTGCAAAGAAAGGGGTGGAGGCAATTCCCACATTCCTGCAAAGAATAAGAAACTCCATCCTCTCTTTAACGTTGCTTTGCTGAAGAGGTGTTTTTCCTCACTTTAACCCTAATGCTTTAACCCTATAAAAGCTTGAAATAAATAAATGCTCACTGGAACAAAGAGTAGGTTAAAACGAGGTAGGAGGGACTTACTTCCAACAAAAGTGCTCATGTGAGCAAGTCCTTAATTTGGATCCTGGCCAAACTTGGATGCACACTTTAGCTGGAACAAACCGAGCTCCATAATCCTTGGTGCAGCATATTCCTGTGGACGACCCAACTGGACAACGGCCACAATCCCATGCCCCACTAATCGCATGTGCCTGCACGTGCATGTGCACAGTTTCCGCAGGGCACAATGTGCCCGCAACGCAGATCTGCGTGGTTTCTGCGTGGCTGTAAACGTGGTCCAAACAGCATGGAATCAAGCCCAGTGTTGCTCCATAGAGATACTGCTGCTTACCAGTCCAGGGCTAGCACTAGCTTGGAGGCATTGGTTGCTTGGATTTCAGTATTTGAACACGCACATTTTTTATATCGGGGAATACTGAAGACTCTGGGCCAGTGGTGGTCCCCAGTAGTGAAAACCCTCTTGACTTCAATAAAGTGGAATCAGAGAGCAATGGAAATAAATAGCTGGTTTGGGAACTGGGCTCTGGACAGGTAAGGCAACATCCAGCAGTTTGCAGGCCAAGACAGCAGCATAAGGCAGTATCAGGTGACCAGTAGGTGGATGACTATGAACCAGGTGGTTTTTTTGGTAAATGGCGTGGCAATGGCTACATAGAGACAGCAGTGGCATGTACATGTCTGTATGACCATCACAGTTTCTATGTGAGGGTACAGGCAGGAAGATAAATGAAGAGGCAAAAAAATGGAATAGACGTTGGTAGCAGGTGCTTCAATACTCATACACTTTGGTCTCCAATCCATACTCCAGTGCATGAAAACAAGGTTAATTTCAAAAGTGTCAAACCATCTGAGCAAACACACACGCATCCTGTATTAGCACATGAACACTGACTAGCGACTGTGTGGGGGGAAAAGGGTAAAAAAAAATCACTTACCAAGGATTAATATAAAAGGCCAAAAGATAATCAGTCCAAAGGCATGAGGGTAGCAGAGTTAGGAAAGCAAAGACACTTCTACGCCTGTGAGCATTAATAGACAACATACACAGAGGTTAACAAAGAGAAGAGAGTTAGTGAGTCAAAGAGAAGTCAGATTAGTACATTGCATATTGGGCAAAATTGGTCCATGACTGCCTGGGAACTTGTGCAGGGTAATTCACAGCTGTGGAAAGTGGGTGTCCATCGATTGTACTAGATCAGAATAGTAGTGTTAAGACACCCACTGTGATGAAACTAAGGGTGTTATCAAATGAGACAATAACCCACCCTAGTCGAGTGTCCACCTGCTCGTTTATTAGGCGTTAGCCCCACCCACCCACCGGACATGCAGCCCCCACTCACGACGGGATCCCAGAGCATGCGCAGCCCACCGTGCGAGTGAATGCGGGTTAATCTGCACCCAGGTCTCCATGTCCTGTCAATTCGGTTGCATGCAGCCTCCTGGCGTCCAGGTCCGCCAGCACCATTGAGTTGCGGGCAAAAAAGCCTAGAGCCATCTGCAGAGCTATCACTTCTGGCCCCTCTTCCCCCTCACTGGTGAGCACATAACGTCAAAGTCTGACACGCCATTTTTAAACATGCATTCTCCCAGCTCTTCCCGGCTGGCACTGGCAGTACGTGCCCGATGCTTGCCCTATCCCAGCCGCTGCATTCTCCGTAACAACTTGCGGAAGATTTTCATCACCAGGGCCCTGGCTCAAATGGACAGCCAGGCAACAACCAGCACCATTACAACCACTGCCCAATCCACCACAGTCAGATCCTAGGCACGTCTCTCCCCTCCCGCAAATTGTTCCCAAACGGCTTCCACAAACACTCCAACACTGCTAGGTCCACAGGAGGAGGATCAGGAAAATGTCCATGAGCCATGATCCCTCATATTCAGATGCATTTAAGGCAAACATATTGCAGCCAGGCAATCATATTCTTAAAAACTCTGTGTGTGTGTGGGTGAAAACAGACATGACGCTAACCACCCTTTAACCACCCTTGGTGGTTATTTATGCATGTTGCAGGGCTGTATTGGTGCCCTATGCAGCCCTGAAACATGCATAAATGACCACCAAGGGTGGTTAAAGGGTGGTTAGCGTCATGTCTGTTTTCACTGTGTGTGTGTGTGTGTGTGTACAATATACCTCTGAGTTACTAGATGTCCAATGAATGGCAATATGGTCTAATAGTTCCATATACATAGGCCAAATCCTGCAGTTCTGACACAAGCCAAACTTCCAGTGAAATAATTAAGACCTCACTACTAAGGTTGCCACTTTCCTCTGGGAGTAAACCGGAGGGGGCAGGGCAAAGGGTGTGCGTGTCAGGCCCCTTTCTGAACGTGGCTCCACCCCTACAGAGCATTGTGATGCCACAATGCTCCACAGGGGGCAGAAAAGTCACTACGGGCCACCGCCTTTCTGACATAGCCACTCACAGAAACCCCCATTCTCCAGGTTAGCCACAAATGTCCATGCTGAAACCTGGAGAGGTGTCTGGCAACCCTACCCTCTACCATGGGCACCAGGAAGGAACTGCAAAGAGGGGCAGTCATACCCCTTCTGGCCCGCCACCAAGCCCTGCCCCTTCCAGCATCGTGATTGCATGATACTCAGAAAAGGGCCCTGATCACATCAGAATGGGGCAGGACCCGCAGGTGTGACCATGCCCCTTTCCCCAAGCATCATGACATCATGATATTCAGGAAGGGGTGTGTTCAGTTCACACTGGAAAGGGGCGAGGCAAGGAAGTTCTCCTGCCCCCTGTGCACCCAAATGTAACTCTGCCAGCACCCTTGTTCTCTATGGGGAGTTCACTGAAGACAGGCCCACAGGATTAGGCCCCCTTGCTTTATGTGAACATTCCATATGACAGAAACAATTGTAGGAGTTTGAAAACCATGACTGGAGCTCTAGGGAGTCACTGCAGGACAAATTCTGCCACTGTTTAATGAATGTAACCCAGAAGGAATTATTCTGTAAATTCATACAGAATTCCAGTCAAGCAACAAGAATTCTCTCACACATGCAATTGGTAACTAGTCAGTGTCCCCCATCCTTTAAATAAAAGCCTTTTTTGTTTATAACAGCAGCTGTTCTGAGCTTAATCATTTGATTCGAGCCTGGCTCTGCAATTAGCAGGGACTTCTGATCTCCTGTCTCTCTGAGTAAGGGGAGCTGAGAAGGAGATTAGTGTACGGATGGCTGCTATTAAAGATAGACCAAGCAAGCAAGGCTTCTTTTACGTCTAGTTAATTAGAAGCACAGTTAGGTATTGATGGGATTTGCTGAAGCTGTTAGTTCAGTTTGAGTGCTTATTGCAAAAGGCATGTTTTAATGGTGTGTCAATCCATTTAATCTGCCCTCGCTGGCTTTCCTCCCCACAGTAGTGTTTCCAACCCACCCCCCCAGATTCCTCCTGTCCACTTCCTTAGTGATCAACCAGGAGTGGAAAATCAAAGCATGCTGGGACTTCCCCATGGATTAAAGTGGTAGTTTTCCTGCTATGGAATCAAATCAAACTTTGGGAAGAGTTTATAGCTTTTCCATAGATTTGGGTTGGGTTTTTTTTAACATCATCATCTTCAACTTTAAGTAAGCATATAGGCCTGTTAGGCCCAAGCCTGAGCATGTTCACAGATAGCAATATAATCATATAGACTTGTGAACTAGTGTAGTCTAATATACAAGGTATTGGACTTGGACCTGGGAGACCAGGGTTCAAATCCCATCTTAGCCACAAACTCACCAGGCGGCCTTGGATGGGTCACTGTCTCTCTGCTTCAGTTCCTCATCTGCGGGACTCCTCACGTGTGGAGTCCCGCAGGGTGCCATTCTGTCCCCCCTCTTGTTTAACATCTATATGCAGCCGTTAGGGGAGATCGTGAGGGGGTTTCAGGGCATGCAGTGTCATCAGTATGCTGATGACACTCAGCTCTACCTCTTCTTTTCCATAGACCCAGGCCATGCAGTCTCCTTATTTTCCCAGTGCCTGTCAGCTGTGGGGGCTTGGATGAGGTTGAGCCATCTGCAACTGAATCCTGACAAGACGGAGGTGATGTTGGTGGGCGAGGGCTTGGGGAGCCTGGGGGTGGTTGAATCTCCTCTTGTTGGGGGGGTTCGCCCCCCCATGGTGTCTCAAGTGCGGAGTCTGGGTGTGCTCCTTGATTCGCGGCTCAGCTTGGAATCTCAGGTTGTGGCCGTGGCGGGGAGTGCGTTTCGGCAGTTACATCTTGTCCGGCGGCTTCGGCCGTATCTCTCAGACTCCGACCTCGCCACTGTCATCCATGCCTTCATCACCTCGAGGCTGGATTACTGCAACGCGCTCTACGTGGGGCTGCCCGAGAAGCTGGTCCGGAGGCTGCAGCTGGTGCAGAATGCCGCGGCCCGTCTCCTGACGGGGGCGGGTCGCAGGGAGCACATGACACCAGTGCTCCGGGCTCTGCACTGGCTGCCTATAAAGCACCGGGCCAGGTTCAAGGTGCTGGTTTTAACCTTTAAAGCCCTTCACGGCCTAGGCCCTGCCTATCTGCGGGATCGCCTCACTCCCCATGTACCCGTGCGACCCTTGAGATCGTCCGTGGGAGCCTTTTTGGAGGTTCCCCGGGCGAGGCGGGTGGCCACCGATGTTAGATCTTTTTCGGTGGTCGCCCCTGTGCTGTGGAATTCGCTTCCGGAGGAGGCTCGGCTGGCGCCCACTCTCCTGCTGTTTCGGCGTATATGTAAGACCTGGCTGTTCCGTCAGGCTTTTGGGGTAGGGTGGGGGCGGGGATGGGGGCTTTCCCCACATATTGTATTTTAAATTGTTTAATAATTTTATATTGTTTTAAATTAATGTTGTCCCCCCACCCCACCCCCCGGCTGCCCTGTGGGCCGGAGGGGCGGGATATAAATTTAAAATAAATAAATAAATAAATAAAAATAAATGAATAATAATGATGATGATCTGCCTCACAGGGTTGTTGTGAGGATTTTAAAGCACTTTGAACACTGAAAGTGCTATAGAAATGATTATTAATAATAGACTTGGCTAGCTTAAATATACATATAGGGACCTATGTTCACTGCATTTTCCCAATTGCTACCAATGGGGAAAATGCAGTGAACATGGGTCCTATAGATACTCCACAACTTGCTTATTATGGGAACTTGAATGTATAGCCGACAGCCTCCCCAGAACAGCAAACACCAGTCAATCATTAGTGTTCTTGGTCTATTGGAAACACAAACAGCAAGCACAGAGGCCAACGAAAGGGAAAGAGAAACCATTATCAGGTCGATACAACCCCAGGCGTGCACACACGTGCACCGCATGCCTGTATTGCACACGTTCACCACAGAATGTGCATGTAAGATACACATACCGTGTGCATATTATGCATGCAGTGCACATGAGCCCCCTGGAGGTCCCCCGGGTTTCCCGGGTGGTGGCGTTCGAGAGGGTGTTCTCGGTGGCAGAGCCGCGGCTATGGAATTCCCCCCCGCCCCCCGGTAGAGATTCATCTCTCTCCGGATCTCCCCTCCTTCCACAGACAATATAAAACCTGGCTGTTTTGCCAGGCATTTGGTGAGGGGGCTAGGTAGTGGGTGGGGGAGTGAAGGGGTATTTATTTTCTCATGCCTCTGCTGGTTTATTGGTTTTTAACTGATATTTTATATTATATTTTTGTGTTATGTTTTTATTATGTGACGTTCGCCACCCCGAGCTGCCATTGGGCAGGAGGGGGCGGGATACAAATGTTGGAATAAATAAAATAAAATAAATAGGTTCTGTGCTTGGCGCGTGGGGGACACACATGATGTACGCATGCAACTTGTTACATGCACACATTCATGTTGGATTGGGCCCCATGTCAGCCAATGGCATGGGATGACTTGCTTAAAGGCTCCTCAAAGAAGCTTTAAAGTACGTCATCCTGCATCCAAGCAGGGTGACCCTCAGGATGCTTTACGACTCAATGGTTCTATGTAGAGCTTTAAAGAGTGCAGAGAGACCGATCGAGGCTGGCTATTTCTGAAGTTGAGCTGGTGCATTTGGCTTCCACAAATCCTGGAAACAACAGGCATGAAGTTACAAGAAGCATCTGAGCTAGCCTGGTCTTGTCCTACAGTGTAAAAGCAAATTAACTCATGGCAGTAGGGCTTTATGTGAATAAAGCCACTAATGGAAGATCTATACAAAGCAGCTTCAGTGCTGGTTGTCAACTCAATACATCTCTATAGAGCTGCTAACGGATTTCTAGATCAGAGCTCTAAGCCTTGTTGCTGTGGGAAATAGATATAAAATGTGTCCAGGGGAAAGGAGAAAAAACAAACCATCTAACTCAGTTGTCACAAGTGTTATATATCATCACTTCCCACTAAAAATAGCTTCAGCAAGAGACAAAGATCGTCATCATTCTATAGAGAATTTAAAGAGATGGTACATTTACTGCAAAATAAATTATGATGATGACCATAAGCCAAACTTAGTTAGCAGTTCCCTCGGTGGGATACCACCGAAGAAAATGGTAATCTTGTACCAAAGGGATGTAGCTCTAATAGAGACAGGCAGTGTGGTTGTTCTGGGGACCACAAGCACTCTCCCAGGTGCAGCTGTCTGTCTGTTGCTGGGAGAGGAGGCGGGATGGGAGCCCAATTCCGTCTGCTTCACCAGAGCCTATTCCAGCCTAACTACACCCCTGCTTGTACACACTAATGGCAAGAGCACATGATCTCTGGGGAAGGGCCATGCTGCATAGGTATTAATCGGCGATGCTCCAGAGACAGTGAGGAGCAAGGCAGGTGGGGGGAGAAGGAGCAAACCGCATCCAAATATCCCGCGTTTGGGATTTAGACACAACATTCTGCACGTTAAAGCCGGTCGCACGTTCTTTTAAAGCTGCAAATTAAATACTTCGACACTGAGGTATTTAATTCATGGCTTTAAAAGAATGCACAGCCAGCTTTAATGTGCGAAATGTCGCGTCTAAATCCTACATGGGATATTTGCACACGGCGTGTTTTTATGCCACGTGTGCACCGCGCACGACTAAAAGCAGAAAAAGAGTTCTGTTGAGAGACACTCACCAGTTGTAGGGAAGTTTTCCATCCCTCTCCAAGGAAGCAAAGTTGACAAAGGTTCCGGCCCCACACTCTCTGTTTTAGAAAGACCATTGAGTACAAAGTTATTACTGCTAAATACAGAGAAAAGGTTGCATTTCTTGATGGCATCAATCTAATAGCGATCACCTGGAGCCCAGTTCTGGGAGGTGCTGGGCACTAGAAGCCTGCACAGGACAGAAATTCAAGCCTTAGCATGGCCCATGCCTGACTGGATTGAGGCCCATCGAAACCCAGGCTCAACATGAACCCAAGCCAAATGGACGCTAAGGTGGCTCTGCCCCCACAGAATGCCGTGACATCACCACACTCCATTAAGTGGTGGGTCCTTATCAAAGTGCCAGGGCCAAGACCCTCCCGTTTCTTTGTGATACCATGATGTCACACCATTCCATGAGGGGAGGGGGCACATCAGGCAAGAGGGAATCAGTGAAGCCACTTTCCCAGCCCTTCCTGAGGTAACCCCACCACCTACAGAGCACCATCATGTCACAGTGCTTCTCTGGGGTGGGGCCTCTGATGGCTACGGAAGCTGAGCAGCTCAGGTTCACACCATGCCCAATGTGACCCAAGCCTGACAAGGCTGATTGGGCCCCATCAGTCTTGGGAGTCGTCACTGGCCTCTATTCAGCACCCACAATTTCTACCAACGTCTATGAATGCTGCCATAAGCAGATGCAGCTTCATCCAAGTCAACAGCATGCTCCATCTTGCCATCTCACATGGTAACTCAATATCCCTCCAAACTCCACATATAAATGGTTGGGTGTTCTGAACCTCTTGATATCGGGTCCCCAATAATCTCCCTTAAGTACAAGATGGCGAAAAAGCTGGCAGTATGGAATCTGTTAACTTGCCTGAGTTTTCTATGCTCCCGATCAACACAGCAATCCATGCATGTTTATTTCCCAACACCCTTGTGGGAGAGTCTTCCATATCACAAATGAAGAAATTGAGGCAGAGCTTGTGAGATGTACCCAAGAGCTTAATGGGAATTAAATACTCATCCCCCAAGTCACAGCCCCACAAGACCATCCTCCCATCTGGCCAACAATGAATGGAAAACAAGCTTTGCATGGTTATTTAATCAACAAATCCAACACAATCTAGCCTGAATTGTTTAAAAACAACTTGTAGGGATCCTTAATTGTCTAGGGTAGACTCAGTGAGGCAATGAGGAAGAAAAAAAAAGCCTTGCACTGTACAGCATGCTAAACAGGGAAGGTAGCCGATAGGGAAGAGAAACTTTTCACATGCCCAGCTGACTGTAACTAGGGACAAGTTTCGTATCATCCACTGGGGAGTGTGTGTGTGTCTATTATAATTCAGGGGACTGAGTTATTAATCTGTGTGCAATATACAGCATCTACAGCCATGCTGGCCTTATCATAGGCCAACTTGGGGTGAACACCTCAGGTCCTGCTTTTTCTGAAAGCCCCACAGTGACCCCTGTTTTCACCGGGGCAGGCTGTGGAAGCCCCACTGCCTCCCACCAGGGCCCCAAACATGACCACATTTAGGGCTCCATAGAGGGTGCCGCCAAGGGGGTTGGGTCTTCACCCTCGGCCCTGCAAATTCTAAGGCCAGCCCTGTCTACAGCCTAGTCCATGAAACACAACATCTGCTGGGTAACCAAGCAGGAGATTCTTCAATGGAATTCTTGGACATGAAATTACTTAGTTACCTGACTCTGAAGAGAGAATTAAAATGAATACATTTATTTTATCCACAGTGTTTCTGGGTTAGAGGTGAATGGGGACGCCCAGTCCAGCTTAAACATTTCACCCACATAGCCGGTGAAGCCTAGCTAATAATGGCCCTTTTTCTATGGGTTGCGGCATGGGGGGGTCCGTGTGTGCTGAGGGCCGTGCGCACTGTGTGGGGGGAGAGTGTAGACAGGCACACACACACACACCCCACGCATCCGCACACACGGAGGCACCTCTGTTTTTCCCAGCGCCTCCGTGCGTGGGGATGGGTGGGGATGAGTGTGAACAGGAGCACGCACCCCCACCCCCGTGGGATTTACACGGGCAACTGGGTGTTCATGCGTGAGTGCCGCCCGTGTAAAAAAGGCCAATATGCTGGACTTGGGGGACCGGGATTAAATCCCATTTTTGCCATCAATTTACTGAGTAGCCTTGGGCAAGCCAGTATTTCTCAGCCTTAGTTGTCTGTCTAAAATGGGAATAAGAATGTCAGGGTTGCTATTGGGGGTGAACGAGTTAAGAATTGTAAAGGACTCTGAACACTCCAACACTAATAGCCACTTAGCAAACATAGAAAGTCTCACGGTGGCCACAATGTATATTCTTTTTTAAAATTTTCTCAGAATTAAAAGGTGGCTGGACATACCTGGCCATTTGCAGATGTTTTCTCCGGAGTACAATTAGTGTGACAAGCAGCAGTCCAATCAGGAGGATGCTCAAGATGGCCAGCACTGAAATCACCACTACGTTGGGATTCATCTCTGCAACTACACTCACACACAAAATGGATGCGGGTTACTGGAGGCAGAAAGCATAGCCATTCGATATTTCGATTGTTATATTTTGCACAGGAAAGCCATAAAGTGCATGTGTGATTAATGAGCATAAGTTTTCATGCATTATAGAGATGAGGAACATGGACATGGTTTGGATAAGGCTCCAAGCTTCTGTACAGCGAAGTTCACTAAATGTCAATTTGCAAAGGGGAAGAATTCTAATTTATTTATTTATTTAATTTGAAAAGGAAGAATACGAACATATAATAACTGCGTCTTATTGGTCTCTCTCTCCCCACAGTTGAACTAAAATTTCCCTTGAATTGTCTACGGTAATAATCTATGGGTGAAAACAGACATAATGCTAACTCCACTTTAACACCGCTTTAACATTTCAAATGCAGGTTACAGGACTGTATTGGTGCCCTATGCAGCCCTGTAACATGCATATGAAATGTTAAAGCGGAGTTAAGGTGCATGTCTGTTTTCACACAATATCACCTTTGATCTAAAGTACAATTTGGGGCCAAACCATTCTCTTCTAGAATAAGATCATTAATCTCATTTATCATTAATCTCACCAGCAGAGAATGTGTCTGATATTGTTTAAATTATTCTAATGTGTGGTGGATTCAGGCTATGGAAATATCCACATCCTGTATTACAACTTATTTCTGGTTCAATGGAACATTATGATGACTTATTTACAGCTGACACGGGTACTAAATTTAGTAGCCGTGGGTAATACCCACATGACAAGTTACCTACATACCGATCAGGTACCCACCTGAAATATTGGGTAATTCCAGCACCGATTTTGTTATTTATGGATTTCCAGTTGGTATATTGGTATACCAATTGATATATCAAGTTGGAAAACTGAAAAATTGGTATGAACATTTTTTTTTTTTAAGTGACTTGACGTAGTTTCTTGGAACTGAAAGGAGACTGGATTTTGATCACTCTGGGCTGGTTACAGAGCTGAAACGGGTCCCCGCAAAAGAGGTACACTCGTTGAAATTGCGGTACCCAAATGGATTTGGGTGGATCAAGTACTAAACATGACCCATTTAGTGTCCAAAAAGACATTTGAATTACAAAATTACTATTACTGAATTATCATTACGGAAGTACTAGTTTTTCATCTTTCAGTTACCAATATCCTGTTTTGTGCCACTTTACCGATTACTGATTTACCATTTTTCTGTCTGTTTTATTCCTCTATTGATTACTCCATGTTGGAAAAACACTAAAACAGTAACACAGTAAATCAGAATTGGTCAGTAAAACAATAAGATGTAAAGTTGGTAAGTGATTAACATACCCAGTATTTTGAGTTGTCAGGTGTCCGTCTCAGTATTGACTGGGTAATCGATAGACAACCTAAATTTGGGGGATATTACCCATTGGCACAAAATCTGCTACCTGTATCAACTGTAACTGGAGACTTCCTAGGAAAACACAGGCTTCTACGGGAAGCAGTGACAGTGGCCTCGATCCCAAACCCCTATGCACATGGCTTATGTGCGCACACAGCTTGTGTGTGGGACATAGTCCCTTCTACACGGGTGTGCGTGCGATCCATGGGGGGGTTGCACACAAGATGCATGCACGCTTTGTGTGGCGCGTGGGGTTTGGAATTGAGCCCTCTGTATTTCCGTTTAAAGTCAAGACTGAGCTGATGCACTAAGAGAGAGTATGTGGAAGCGGAGAAGGAAGAAGAAATAGAGAAGAGGAAGTAGGGTCTGTCCTCTGAAAGGAGGGATTTTTCATGTCCCAACCACAGGGCTGGCAAGAGCAGACAGTGTGTCTGCGCAGGGTCCCATGTGTTGGGAGGGCTTCAATACATTGGTCTATGAATAAACTTGCAATGGCAATAGGAGTGTGAGAAGAAATGACATTAAACACAGGCCAATGGAGCCTACGGAGGACCCCCATGAGTGAACTAGAAATGACAACATGACAACATTGATGTGCATAACAAAGGTCCACAAAGCCAGCAATCCAGGGAGGCCTAGCCCTCGAAGGGGATGTTATGTTTAACTAAAGAACAAAAACTAATGACAGCAACATTTTCCTTTTTCTAATGGGTGAGTCAAATGTGTGTCCGTCAAACATTCCTATTGTCAGGAAGAGGCCCCACACCACCACTTGGCACAGGGCGAACTTTCCTGGATCCGGCACCGCCCAACCACACCAGGAAGGACACGAAAGTCACCAGTTCTTTGGCACCTCTTCCCACTTTACTCTCCAATTCAATTCCTTCCTCAAGGAAGAAAGAAGGGAGGCAAGTTTTCTTACCACAGGGGGAAAAGACTCAGGCTAGAAACTGGGCCTTTGCCCATATTTTACCCAAGCATAGCTCTTTATGGGGGCTTTTGCTAGAGACATAATCAGGGCAATAATCCTAAATTTTTCCATTGGGAGGATCCCAGGGAGATATAGCTTTTTCAAAACTCATAGTTGAAAATTCAGGCTATTTGATTAGAAAAAGTGGCAGGAAACCCACCAATAGGTTTCCCCCTACCCATTAAAAAAAAAAAAAAAAAAGTGACAGCAACACTTTCAGCAGCTGATCCTTGTCACCCTAGAGCCGGCTGCATTTCAAAGTGAAAGAATTCTGGTGTTAGTAAAACCTGAGCCGGAAGAACTGAGATTGAAATGCCAAAGGCGTAGCTATAATAGGTGCAGCCACACAGGGGCCGATACGTATGTACAACGCATATGCACACTGGAGTGGATCATTGCCCCAGTCCAGGAGGGGCCCATTCCATCTTCCATTCCCACCTAGCAACTCCCCTGATAAATGCTACAGCTGCAGAATGAAGAGTCCTGCTTACCCATGGTGGAGACAGCTATGAAGGTGGGAACACTCGTGATGTTGTGGCTGAAGGTGGTAACGCTGCAGTTGTAGGATGTGGCAGGCAGTAGGCTGGAGACAGTCACTACATGTGAAGAAACAGTAACAGGTTCCTAAAGATACGAGAAAAGCACATTGTAGTTTGTCTTTCAAATTTGTTTGGTTTCCAAGTGACTTTGAGCTGGTGGAAGACGTCAGATTAAGGATGCAATCGTCCACACAGCAGCAGAACTAGGGTCACCAACACTGGAGCATCTTGAGCTTGTCTTGGAGAGACCACCTCTGAGGAGGTCAGCCTGTTTGCTAAATTAGTCAATTCTTGCTATTCTAGCGCAAGTCCAAGGGGATTCTTAGAATGCAGGATCAACACAGCAACCTTACTTTCTCTACACTAGAACAACAAGGACATAGTAAAATCCAAGGAAAATTGAACAGTCATGAATATGGTCAATCAGATTCTCTAGGCTGGTGTTTTTAGGAATAGGTGAAAAGGTAATTGGTCACCTACCTTTGGTGAATTATTTTCTCCCCTGTCCTCCGGATAATCCTCCGATTGGGTAGCTCACCTGTCAGACTGCCAGGAGGCAGAAGAAACTGATTGTTCACTGTGCATGCGTCCCGAGCTATCCTCCTCTGAAGATTCAGTCTGTCACCAAGCCCGAGGATGATGTCCAATGTTCCATGAGTCTCCAGTATTGTAAGAAACAAACTAACAGAGTTTAATAGAAAATTTCCCCCTATCATTCCTGCATCTTGGGAATCCAAGTATGTCCTAAACTATAACTATAACCGGTAACAAGCGTAACTCCAGTTTCAGAAAGAAAAATGATGTCTACATTTTTTGCCCTGCAGCTGTTTGGTAGGGAGGGCCGGAGGATTATCCGGAAGACAGGGGAGAAAATAATTCACCGAAGGTAGGTGACCAATTACCTTTTCTCCCCCTTCCTCCGACTACTCCTCCGATTGCAATGTACCCAAGCCAAACTTCCTCTAAGGGTGGGAACAAACAGCACTTGGTGAATCCAGTACCACTTGAAGCACCCTTCTACCAAAAGCCGCTTCTGCTGTCTTGTAGATATTCACCTTAGAATGCTTAACAAAGGTATGTAGCGATAACCATGTGGCTGCTCTACAGATTTCCTCATACGAGGCTCTGGCTTTAAAGGCGTATGAGGTAGCCGCACTTCTCACTGAGTGTGCCCAGACCTGGAGGGGAGGAACCTTCCCTTTTGCCTTATAGGCCTCCACTATATTTTGTTTGACCCATTTGGAAATGAGCGTCTTTGAAGCCTTTGTTCCCAAATATCCTGGCCTAATATTAACGAACAATGCGGAGGATGTTCTGGTCCCCCGTGTCCTTGCTATGTCGATTTTGAGTACCCTACGCACGTCCAGGGTGTGCCAAACCTTCTCTTTCGGATGAGTAGGATTGGGGCAAAAAATGGTAGGATTATCTCCTGGGATCTATGGAATAGAGAGTTGGCCTTGGGAATAAATGTCTAATCTAATCTCAGGATGACTGACTGTTCCTGGAAGGAAGAGAAATTTTCCTCTACTGATAGGGCCCCCAGTTCTGATATCCTCCTAGCCGAGGTGACGGCTACTAGGAAAGCCACCTTAAGGGATAGAAAATACAAGGAAACGTGTGTTGGGGGTTTGAAAGGGGCCCTAGTAACTTAGTAAGAGCCTCTAAGACCAGGTTTAGATTCCATGATGGGCATCTATGTACTACGGGAGGGGACAAAATCCTCACTGCTCTCAAAAACTGTCTGATATGCCTATGAGAAGACAGCGTTCTATTGCAAACTGCCCTAAGGACCAAATCCAGGGCTGCTGCCTGTCTGGCAAGTGTGTTAGGCTTCAGTCCTTTGTCTAGCCCCTGTTGGAGAAACTCTAAGACCTGTGGAACGCCTACCTGGCATGGGTCCTGCCCCAGTGCCATTGACCAATGAGCAAAAATCTTCCAAGTGCGCCCATAGCTTCTCCTCATCGCTGGTCTTCACGATAGCAACTGTCAACATGGCCTCCGAGTAGCCCTTGTCTCTCAGGGCTGTGTGTTCAATTTCCAAGCTGTTAGCTTTAAATTGTGGAGACCCTCGCACAGTATGGGGCCTTGCAATAGCAGAGTGGGCATCATGGGGAACCCCCAAAACTGGGATCCGCTGAGTTCTACTAGATCGGAGAACCACGGTCTCCTGGGCCACCATGGTGTGATGAGGATGACCCTCACCCGTTCTTTGATTATCTTTGTTATTGTCCTTTGTAGCAGTGGGAACGGCGGAAATGCATAGAGAAGTTTCTTGGACCAGGGTTGGTTCAGCACGTCTGGTTGCTATTGCTGCTTTGCAGGGGGCTCTGGACATAAATTTCTGAACCTGAGTGTTGTTCTGATCTGCGAATAGGTCGATTTGAGGAAGACCAAATCTGTTCACTATTTCCCTGAAAACAGATTGGTCCAGCGACCATTCGTGAGGACTGATCGTCTGTCGGCTCAGCCAATCCGCTTGATGGTTGTCCCGTCCTTTGATGTGAAGGGTCTTCATTGATAGTACATGCTTCTGGGCCCACCGGAAGAGCCAGGCTGCTTCCGCATTGAAGACCGCTGATCTTGACCCTCCCTGGTGGTTGATGTAAGTTTTCGCTGTCGTGTTGTCCATGTATATCACCAGGTACTTGTGTGGCAGCTTTGGTAGAAGTTGTATTAGCGCCAGGTAAACCTCTTTTAGTTCCAGGAAATTTATTCCCTGTGCCACATCGCTCTTGGACCACCGACCCTGGACCGGGGTGGTGCCTGCGTGTGCTCCCCATCCTCGGAGGCTGGTGTCTGTTGTCACCACTGACCTGGGGGGTTCTGCCAGTGGTGTTCCTTCTCTGAATACCTCCAGTCTTGACCACCAGGACATTGAGTGTTTAGGGGCCTTTTGTATGGGCCTGGGACCCTTAGAGGGCTATCTCTTTCTCTCCCCCTCCCCCCCACCCCAGAGCTCGCACAGCTTTTCGAGCGAGACCAAAACTTTCCCCATAGTACTGGCCAGAGAGGCCATGGAGACTACTTGCTGTTCCGATGCTGGCTGCTCCTCCATGGCTTGTCCTGCTGCCGCCTGTGTCTCCCACATGACAGGGTTGGGGAGGGGAGGAGACTCCACCTGGCTGTGGATGTTGCTGCCGGGGGAACTCAGAACCCAGATGCGCTGGATCTGGTTGTGGGCGGGGGGATGCCAGACTTGACTGGGCCACGCCGCAGTTGGAACCTCTTACTCCTTTTTTTCCCCCCTTTTGCCTGGCTCCCCCGCTCCCAGGCACCATGCAAGGGAGCTGGCCGGGTGGAAAAAGCGGCTCCCTAGACTTCATCAGGGAGGAGCGTTACCCCTCTGGGCCCCGTCTTTTTGTTCGCACGTGCTCTGAGAAGCACTCCAAGAAGATCCGTCCGGATGGTCTGAAGGCAGAAGATGGAATAGATCTTCAGAGGAGGATAGCTCGGGACGCATGCGCAGTGAACAGTCAGTTTCTTCTGCCTCCTGGTGGTCTAACAGGTGAGCTACCCAATCAGAGGAGTAGCCGGAGGCAGGGGGAGAATAGGATTTATTAGTGTTATCTATGGGCCATCACGTCCACATTAAAAACTAGCAAAGAAGATCATGCAAAATATTGACCATACAAATAAGCAATTAGGATAAGAAAACAGAGCAAACTAAAACAAGAGTTAACAACAATTAAAAAATCTGAAGACAGAAAAACCATAAGAATCCCAAACCAAACGTGCCCAACAAATAATACATCAAACAGGGCCGGCCTTCAGCAGGGCCAGTAGGACTGGAGTCCTGCAGTTGGTGAAGCGGGCCCCACAGGGAGGTCGGTCCTGGTAGCCTTGGGCCCAGAGCTCCTGAGACATTAAGGATGGGCTATTACTGCAGGGCCCCGCAACTCTCAGTCCCCAGGGTGGCTGCTTCTTTTCTCCTCCCTCACCTCATCTACTAGGGTAGGGGAGCAGGGCCCCACAAGAAAAGGTAAAAAGGGTGGGGCTATGGTGGGCAGGGCCCCTGCCTTTTATTTTTGCGCTGGGCCCCACAAATTCTAAGGCCGGGCTCTGATGTCAAATAAAAGTTGAGATTGCTTACATCTCTTTGCAAGCCATAGACAGTTTGACGTGTGGCTTCAGACATCATTTCCATGTTGGCTGGATGGTACTATTTATAAGCACTCATTATGTGAAAAAGTCCACATATACATGCATTGATTTAGGAAGAATGCATTCCTGCATGGATCATTTTTCTTTCTACTGATTCAACTCAGTTCAGACCAAATGAGGAAGAATGAATGAGGTGTTTGGTAATGCTGCCAAGTTAGTCACTATCCTCATGAACATTTTGTAACGAGCCACCTTGCTTGCTCCATGAAACGTGTCCGGTTGCTCCCTTTTGCTGCTGTGGGCCAGCCGCCCATTGTGCACACCACTGCTCTAGGGCAAGTTGGCGGCTACCTTAGTGCAATTACTCCTGCTCTGACTGTGGATTTGAATTTGTGACCTCCAGCCTTAATTAACTAACGTCCACTGAAGTGCAGTAACAGAGAGGCAGGGATGGTGTAAGATACTGTAGTAAATGCTGCCAGCCACAAACACAGGATTTGTGGGAATTTTGCAAACTTTTGTAGTCCTGTACAAACGTCTTTTAACTTTGCAAGCAGTTTCAGTCAACTGCAGAATTGCTCTCAAAGGAGATTTTACCATGTTCTGCTCTCCAGTGAGCTGAGCTGAGAATGAAAAAGGACACGTATAAGAAAAGGAAGATGGGACAATGTATGAAGGATGTACATGCAAGTGGCCCAGACTTGTACGGACGGTGTCAGGAAGGTAAAAGCATGGAATGAGCTGAGGTTTGAAGGGCAATCAACTCACATTGAGAGGACTAAGATTCTTGATCAAATTGATAAAATCAATTTATATGCAGATGATATTCTACTTCTATTGAAAAACCCAGGTAGCTCTGTTTAGTCATTTGGCCAGATATCAGGCCTTAAGATTAATTGGAATCACTCCTCTTGAATGAATGAATGAATGGATGGAGACCAGATCCATTCACATTTTTTCATTCTCAGCTAAGGAACTGTAAAGTAATAGATTATTTAGGCATACAAGTATGCTCTAATCTTTACAATACGATGCAAATAAATATTGATACACTTTTAACAAATATTAAAAATGCTATGGAAAGATGGAAAACACTTCCTATATCATTAACAGGAAGAATGGATATAATCAAAATGAATGTTTATCCCAGAATTTACTATACATTCAGTGTATTGCCCTTGAAAGTACCTGCATCTGTTTTTAAGCGTATAAGTAAAATGATATTCAAGTTTATATGACAATCTAAAAAAACAAGAATGTCGGCCAAAACCCTCCAAAGGGCATGGTGCCATGATGGAGTAGATGTCCCAGCCTTTATTTATATTATCTGGCTTTTGATATGAGGGTGTTTAAATATTGGATGTATGAAACTATTTCAGGGGACAAACCTGTATGGTCGAGTGTGGAAAAAATTTAGCCTCTAAATCTGGATCATTACGCTCATTTCCATTACTTAAGAGTTTACCTAGACCTCTGAAATTAAATATTGTATTTAAGTCTTCATAGGCCACTTTTAGATGAGTGTGCCGATATAGACGATTGAAAAATGCATTTTGAGAAAAGTCACGCAGGGGCTGTTTAGACGCACTGGAAGTCACCGGCTGTCATTGGAATTGTGGCTCACGCGTTATTTTTAAAAGCGAAGTCGCTGGGCATCATTGGAATCACGGCTCGTGCATTGTTTTTAAAAGCACATCGCTTTTAAAAATAATGCATGAGCCGCGATTCCAGTGACAGCTGGCGACTTCCAGTGCATCTCAACGCCCCCCCATGCGACTTTTCTCAAAGTGCGTTTTTCAACGCGCTACATTGGCCTGCTCGTCTAGAAGCGGCCATAAAGTGTATTGCAGAAAATTAAAGCTTTAACACCTTCTGACTTAACAAGGTCTCCCTTTATTCCTTTATGGAGACACCCTCAATTGAAGTTGAGAAATATAGGAATTTCAGATATCTGGAAAAGAAAGGATATAGCTACAATAAATTCAGTCATTAAAAATGGTAGTCTTGCACCATTTGCTTATATATGTAATAATTTTCAGTTATGTAATGACCATGTGATATCTTACAAAAAACTTTGTGCTTGGCTGAATAAGACATATGGAATAATTTATCATACACGATATTTGTATCTTATATTTATAAATATAAAATATACATGAATAATATATATTTGTTCTAAGGATAAATCTCACTTTGCTGGTAATACATACAAATGGTTCAATAAGCTATTATATCCAGCAGAGGGTAACATTAATACCAGTCACTGCATCTCTGCAACATCAGCTCCCATCTGTCAATCCTGCCCACTTGCAGTCAATATCTAGTCTGCTTCCATGTACCTCTCTTTCTTTCCTCATTTCCTAAACTCCTTCTCTCCCAACTCCCCACTTGAAGTAACATTCCTCCTTCCTATCAACCCCCATCTCCATCTCCCCATATCTCAGCCCCCAACCCTACTCCCCGCTACCACTCCCCTCCCCAAAACCTATCCCCATCCCTTGCCCCCTCCCCCCATCTTGGCTGCCTATCTCTTGCACCCCGTAGAACTGCCACTCTTCCATCCAGAAAGCACCAATCATTCATGATCTCTCCCTCTCCCTCCAGCTCCTTGCCCTTACAGAAATCTGGATCCCCCTTGTAACACTGCCACTTCTGCTTCCCTCTCCCTTGGTGACCTCTCCTTCACCCACTTGCTATGCTCCAAAGGTTGTGGCATTGGTGTTGGCCTGCTCCCTGCCAAATCTTGCCCGTTCCAATCCATCAGCACTCTTCCCTCTCCCTCTTCCTTTGAGACCCATTTTGTTTGTCTCTACTCCCCCCTCCACTTCTGTGTTGCTGTCCAGCTCCTACCCTGTCCCCCCTGCCCCCCGGCCAGGCTCCCTCTCCTCTTTTTTCACTGACTTTGACACACGGCTTATTTTTTTCATTCCAATGACAATATTCCCACCCTTATTCTTGGGGATTTCAATATCCATGTGGACATCTCCTTTGATCCTGTTGCTTCCTACTTCCTCCAATTTACCTCTTCTTTTGACCTTTGCCTGTGGACTGACTGCCCAATGCAGCATGATGGCCACTCCCTTGACTTAGTCTTATCAAAAAACTGTTCTCTCAGATCTCTTGTTTGACGTCCTTCCTGTCTCTGAAGATCACTCTACCACCCGCCCAGACTCTGCTGTGTCCACCTTCAACTCATCCCTTTCCTCCACCCTTGACTTCCTTGTTCCCCTCTTGTGCCATCCTATCTGTCACATAAATTCCCATCCTTGGCTCACTCCTACCATCTGCCACCTCCGATCCTGCTCTCGAGCCACTGAGCACCCCTGGAAGAAGTCTCATGAGTTTGCTGACTTCTTCCACTTTAAGTTTGCTCTTTCTGCATTAAGTGATGCTTTTTTCCTGGCCAAAGACTGCTATTACTCTACATTAATCAAATATCACTCCCGCAACCCCCACCATCTCTTATCAACATTTGCTTCCCTTCTGAAGCCTCCCTGTCCTCCCAACCTTCCTCTCTCTCTGCACAGGATCTTCTCTCCTTTTTCAACAACAGGATTGACAAACTCTGCCTTGCTATTGCTTCTCAGCTCTCTCCCTCCCCTATTTCCTTCCCTGCTATTCCCCATTCTGCTTCTCTTCTCTTCCCTTTCTCCCTAGCTTCCCTTGACAAGGTCACCTCCCTCCTCTCTTCATCCAACCCTCCACCTGCCCCTTTACCCCATCCCCTCTCACTTCCTAACAATGATTGCTCCCATCGCTCCGCTGCACCTTCTCTGTTGCACATCATCAATTAGGGATGGGCGAACGCGGTTTGGAAGTTCGGAGTTTGGCCCGAACTCGGCCTGTTCGGACGACCGAATGCGAACCCGAACCCGAACATACTGAACAGAACCGAACACCAAACAGCGAAATGGCCGAACAGTTCGGTCAG
>QEPC01005362.1:506220-524776 GCA_003113815.1 Sphenodon punctatus
GCACGCCTGGAACTCCCTCCCTGCCCTCGTCCGCCTTGCCCCCACCCTCCACACCTTCAAGTCCCTCCTCAAAACCCACCTCTTCCGCTCTGCCCTTCCTAACCCCTGCTAATCATCCCCACCCAGGATTATCCCTCACCTGTTATCTGCAAACTCCCAATTCTCTGTAACCAAGCCAAGAACGTGTCCCTGAGTTCTCACATCCTCATGAATGTTGCATCCCTTGTCTCTCCCTCTTTTCCCCCTTCCCTGTCTCCCCTCCCCCTGTCTTTAGATTGTAAGCTCTCGGGCAGGGACCGTGTCTATCTTACTCTTTGTAAAGCGGCAGGTACGTTGCTGGTGCTATATAAATGCTAATAATAATAATAATAATAATAATAATAATAATAATAAGAAGAAGAAGAAGAAGAAGAAGAAGACCATAAAGCTTCCCCCAACCTCTACTAAGTTTATAGTATGTATGTTTAATTATCTATTTTGTAATATGTAGGGTTTTATTATGTTATTTCTTTTGTTTGTATTTTTTATAATATAAAAAACTAATAAATATTAAAAGTAAAAAAAAAAAAAAAATCAATGGGAGTTTTGCCATTGACTTCAATGACCGAGTTTTTTGCCCTCAGCGATAGGTGTCCAAGTTGAGATTCCAGATTGCATGCAGGAAGTAAACTTCACAAATCGGCACTACATCATGAATCCTCACGGATAGCCTCGGAGCTGAAAGGGCTGAAAACTGAGCTGCCCTCCCTACCTTTCTGGGAAGAAGTATATTACATAGTACAGTTCACTTTAACCACAAAAAATGTCCTGAACATGGTTTTCTAACACACAGGAATCCTGCCCAACCATTTAAAATCACTACTCAACTTGTGTCATAAAGAACCAGACTGAGGATTTCAATAGGACTGCTGGACTTTACTGGCTCAGGACCCTAAGGTCCCAGTTCCCCACTGCACTGTACCGTGCGTAGTTATTTACACCTGTACAGAGCAGGTATAAGATGCCGCTGTTCTGATTTTGCAGCATTCTAAGTGTAAGTTGCTATGCGCAGTGCAAGGTAGTGGAGAACCAGACCCAAAAATGTGTCCTCGATATCTGATTCCGAAATATGTGAAACGAGGTAGAGAAGGAAGCTGCCACATACCTGGATCTTTGTTTCTTGATCAGAGCCAACTTGTTGGCAGAAAACTTCAAAGAAATCAGCCACTCCCTCTTCCATCCATAGCAGAGTCACAGACGTTTGAGTCTTATTCACAGCAAAGAGTGATCTTGGAGGGGCTGGTTCTGGATCAAAGAGAAAGAACTCCTTTTACCAAGCTTACCTTTCCATTTTGGACAAGCCAGATACAGAAGCGACAAGGAGAATCGATGTAGCAGTTGATATCACTGGTTGGGTTTTTCATTTCCTTTAAGGACATTCTGCATTCACAACCCAGATGCTCCTATAGCCTGGTAAGCAAAGCAATTGAAAACAGGAAGGCTTCAAAGTATTTTGTTTCTTCTTCCTTATTTTGTGGATAATTATTGCTTCACTTCCTGTTTCAATGGGCTGCCTGTTTGGAGGGGATGTCAGCAAGTTTTTATTAATAGACACGTTTATGCAAGTTCTGTCAGGAAAAGAAGGATCCACACTTGTTAGTAGCACTTACCAAGAGACTTACAGCTCCTCCTAAGTGAAAATGTAGTACTCTCAGCCTCAGGCCTATTGGCACTCAAAAACTTGTGTGTGCAACAGATAACCTTGAATACATGAAAGGGAAAGGCCCTGAGGTTAAGCTGCTGAACGCCATGACCCTTTGTAGCAGGTTTTCAGGAGCAATAGCTGTGGCTAGCTAGCTAGTTGGGTGCAGGGAGGAAGCTGCTAGCCTGATGGATATAAATCTGAACCGAAAGCTCGAATCAAGGGGCTGGGAGGTGCCAGAATTCTAGCCTACCTTGGATGTCCTGCCCCTTGACTCTGTAAGCACGGAGATTATTCAAAGGGACTGGAGACAAGTCCTTTCCCCCCACTCCAGCTTTGCCAGTCCTTGCTCTCAACTGAATTAAGCTTGATAGAGGCCAAAGCTGATGCTGCTCCTGCAAATCAACTCTTGGTGATGCTGATCAGACCCAACCTTGTTGGGGGGGAAGACTGGGGTTGAGGCTGGTGCGTCTGCGTCCAGTCATGCGGGAGGTCGTGCAGAGCAGCAGCTCTGGCAGGATCTGGAAGAGGTGCCTGGGAACTGAGTCCTGACACAAATTGAGCCCTGGCTCAGAGGCGGGGAAACCAGAGAGCGGGCTTCCCCCCGACCTAAGAAGGAGGATTCTAGCCTGCAAGTGGGCTGGCAGACCAGTTGTACAGTACATAGCCCCAGCACATTGTAAATACGTACTTTCGGCAGAGCAAAATAAATAAATATGCAACTGCCATATCTTGCTGGATCCTCTAACACCAATGGAGAATGAACCAGTAGCAAAAAGCCAAAAGGTCAATAGACAAATCTACTGCACAAAACGGTGATAGTTTGCTATGAAACAAATCAAAATAATGATACAATACACACACACACACACACACACACACACTTGGGGTGCAGCCACACGAGTTGCGTAGGGCCTGATCCCCATGCAGCCTTGTGTTGGGCAAACACAGCCGTCACACTGTGAGGTCAGCACAGGGAGCTGGGCAGATGGTTGGTCCACATGCAGGGCAGCTGGGTAGGTGGGCAGCTGTCAGATCTCCTGCCACAGCCAGGGTGGGCTGAGGTGCCGGCCACACGTGCAGGCGGCCACCCTGCCCCGCCTCCCTCCCACAGCCCAACAAAAAACTTGACCCCGGCCATAATAGGCTGTGGGCGACAGCACCCTCCACCATGGAGCTTGCTGTGCGGTGGGGCAGAAGAGGCCTGGGCACATGGGCTACCACGACTTGGGTAGCCATACCCCATTTTGGGTGAGGCACTATGCTATGCGTCCTCTGCCTTTATCCTGAGGACACATCTCGTGGTAGCCAGCTGGTCGTCACGTCACGCAGTGGGGGGAACATCTGGCAGCCGCCGGCCACACGATACACCGCAACACTGCCCAGAGTGGGTTACGGCTGACCACGATAATATACATTCAGAAAAGAAAAGAAAAAAGATGTGGTAGCCTACGCAATGTGTTTTGAGACAAGCTCTTCATCAGGCAGGGGTATCTAAACAATAATTATAAAAATGAATTTGAATAGGAAATAAAACATTCTATAATATAGTAATGAAAAGCTATATAGAAACCAATTACCTCATTAAAAATGAACTTGTTCAGGATTTAAAATGTCGGATACATATGTAAGAAACCTATGAAAACAGAAATTAGGGTGGATCAATAATAATTAATAATAATAATAATAATAATAATAATAGTATCCAAGTTCACATATACTACAAACTAGTCAAATAGATCACCGGAGATATCACCACATGGCTGAATCTGGAAAACTCCTACTCTGTTATGTAAAACTTAAACAGAGCTGCTGTTTGATCTTTAGTGCTGCATGCTAATTAAGGTTTTCATTTCAAAGTAGGGGTTTCCCAGATTCAGCCATGCGACGATATCTCTGGTCGTCTATTTTACAAGTTTCTAATATATGTGAACTTGGATACTATTATTGTTATTATTATTATTGATCCTCCCTCTTTTCTATTTTCATAGGTTTCTTATGTATGTATTTGACATTTTATAGAATTTCAAGCTTTTGGTGCATAAAGCAATGGGTGCTAGTGGACTGTTATATTTTTTGAAATTTTATTTGTATAGTTTTGTGACGGCCTTTGGCCATCCAGTAAACTTTGAATGAATGAATGTCTGGACAGGTCCATTTGAATGAGATAATTGGTTTCTATATAGCTTTCCAGTGTTATATTTTAGGATGTTTTATTTTAGAGGCAAATTAAGTGTTGCTATAATTATTGTTTAGATATCACTGATAAAGAGCTTGTCTTGAAAAGTGTTGGGTTTCATCATGTATGGAAATCATATTTTAGATATTATTTTTTAAATTATAGGAGTTGTGTATGTGTGTATACATATGGATTATATTGTATAATTATTTTTGTATAGTATATACTATATAGTATATACAATATTTTTGTATATTATATTGTAGAGTTATTTGCCGTAGCTTAGTCTATTATCCTTGCAGGCTGAATCCTGCAATGACATTTGGCTGGAAGTGGCATTTTAACTGCAACACTTAGGATTGAATTGGATCTAGATTGGAGTTGCTTTAAGCAAGTGCAGTGGTGGTGGTGGGAGGGGTTCTTCTGAATGTAGAGCTCCTCAACCTTGTTTGGTCATCAGCATGACCGATTGTCAAAATCCACCATATTCCAAAATCATTTGCAGCAGCACAGGTATGAAATGTGGATTTGGGGTCTGCATCCAAGATTCCTCCCTCCAGTCTCCAGGGGCATTGGGAAATTGGAGCCATAGATAGTCATCTGAATGGTTAGATGGATTTACTTTATCTTAACTAAGCCTAGTCAAAAACAGTTTGGCCATTTGTATAAAATAAATTACCCTGTTGAGTTTTTCACCAAATTTTCATTTATAGGAAATCATTCCTATAAATGATTTCCAGCAGGCGTTTGGGAACATCACCAGCCCTGCCCGAAGCTCAGCGATACCCAGGCAAGTGCTTGAGGGAGCCCCCGAGGCCAGCAGAATGGGGGACACTGAGAACTGTGATACCCAGCCCCGCCCCCCTCTAGAGACCTGGTATGTGAAGGAAAGGAGAAGGGACCCCGAGGCTAAGCCACAGCTGATCCAGGGAGATGGAGGGAGCAGCTGGAATGCCTCCTGGTTGACGAGGGGGCAGGGCCTGAACCGAGTAGCCTCTGGGCCACGGACACAAGAGCAAGGCGCGGCCGGTGGTTGTGCCGGCGACTGTGCCGGTGGGTCCAACCAAAGGGGCATGGCCAAAGGGGCGTGCCCTTTGGTTGGGCCCGCCAGTTGGGGCGGGGGGCTAACTTCTCCATCATGAATGAGGTATGGGAGTAGGAACTGGCCAGGAGGGGGATTTTTCCGTTTGGAATAGTTGGAATGGAGGAGGAGGATTCTTCCCCCTGCTTTATAGTAGTGGGGGAGGGGGGGAGTTGAGATTGCTGGATGTTTAGTGGGAGGGATGTAATTTTGTATGGTATGCTATGGGTTTTTGGGGGGATTGTATTTAGCATATTATATTATGGTATGAACTTTTTTTGTTGTTATGTTGGGGAGGAAGATTAGATTGTTAGATTTTGCTGCTAGTGATGGGGAGGAGGGGAGGAGGAAGGGATTGTCGAGACTAATGTATTTTTGCTCAAGGGAGTAAACATTGAAATGTATTGTGTTAATGGATATGGATATGAAGTATTTTTTTCTGTATTGATGGGAAGGTGGTCCCCCTCCTGGTGAGTGAAGGAGGGTAAGGTCAGTTTATGGAGAGAGAGAGTTGCGGGATACAAATAAAAGATGATGATGATGATTGATTACCTTCTTTTTTTTTTTTTTTGGGCCATTTTGCAAGTTTAAATAAGTGACCAAATTTGCTGTCGATCAATACTTTGACTGTGAAAACTTGGATGGCCAGTTTCATAAAGTCAATGAAGTTTCATTTGTCATTAAATTCTGACATAGCTTGAGAGTGAACGGTACTAAAGGAGACAGCATTGTATGCCAGGAATAACAGATGAGGATGTCTGACCTCTAGTGGGCTAAACAAATGGCTACAACGCAAGCTCTACCTAAGGCATAAAGATGAAACTGGAAAGAGAGAAGAGAAGGACATAGGGAAGCTTTGAAAGAGTTTTAAAGCCTTTCTTTACAGACATACCCATGCACTGATATAATTTTTACCAAGTTTATTTAAAACTCAGGGCCTAATTTTGAATGTAGTTCTATTCCCATTTCACTCCAACGCTCCTCAGCAGTCAGAGCCAGGTTCTTAGTTTTTATGACTCTCAAGTCTTCTTTACTTAGGGGTCTTGACAATGTAATTTTTGTTGCTTCCACAACTCAGACCTCCCAGTGGTTGCAATCCCATACCCCCAATCCCCCTCGCAGGTCTGCCGTGGATCCATGTGGGAGCTGCGCGGCACAGTCCCCTGTTAATGGAGGTGCGTGCATGGGATCGGCCCCAATGGGTGTAAACAGTGAGACAGCAGCTCCACATTTGACCCCTCAAGCCCCTGTTACCCCCAGGTTTATCTGTCTGCCTGAAAAGCGCCTGCCAGATATTCAACATGGAGCAGGCTGCAACGCTCCAGGGTAGCCCCACATGGGGGGCTCCGGAACATCCAGGAGCACAGCTCCTGCCAAACCCAGGGCAATGGGCAAAGATGGAGCTGCTGTCTGTCTGAACAGCCCCCATGAGCCGTACCTGGATCATAGAGGCTGCAGCTCCCAGAGAGATCACAGCCATCTTGGCTTCCTGCCCCACCCTCCAAGTCCTTAAAAGAACTCACACGAAATCCAAACATGCATTCTCCACACAGAAACTCTGCAGGGAGAATAGAGGCCAGCACCCACAGAAACCCCCGGGGGGTGGGGCGTGGATGGGGAAGCAGCAGTGCCCACCAGCTCCCAACCTGAACCTCCTGCTCTCCGGGCCTTCCAGCCGTGCTTTTCCATCCTCCCTTCCACTTTCCCTGTTTGTTCCAATTGCCTTTTGCTCCCGGACATCAGCATTGTGTGGGTGTCACCGGGGACCCAGGGCCGGCCAGGGGCTGGCGTTTGTCCCCCTGTGGGCAGAAAGGGGTTAAGAGCTGCTGCTGCATCCCACTGCCATTGTTGCCAGAGCTGGGCTCCTGGGTGGGGCGTGGGGTTGTGAGCAGAGCGGGCTGGGCTGGGCAGTTGGCTCACCTGTCTGGGCATTCCTGACATGTGGCTTTCCCAGGGCAGGGGGAATATGTTTTTTCTGCCTGCGCACATGGTTCACCTGCGTGCTGGGCTGCCAGTGAAGGTAACCGAACCATGAGGTGGCTCTGGGCCACTCTCTGTCTGTCTGAAAAAAAAACCACAGTCCCTGTGAGCTAGAGACTCTTCTCTCCATTAAGTGGCTACGGAACTGTCTGAGACCCAGAGCGGCAGCGTCGTCTCATGGCTAAGGAGTTGGACCTGGATCTGATTAGCTAGATTTCCAGAAGAGTACACCTGGTGATAAACAGCTCTGATCAGAGACAGGTCCCTGCCTCGTTCGACTTACAAATTAGGATGACAAGGGTGGGGAAATTTAATTTAATTTAATTTATTTATTTAAACATTTTTACCCCATTCCTCCTGCTCCAGGCAGCTTGGGGCGGCTTACAACACAATAAACAAAAATAAAAGCTAAAAGTAACACAATTAAAAACACATTTAAAAGGAAAGCACTGAACAACAAACTCTCTCCCCTTCCCTAACCCACTCCCCCCCCCTACACCCCATCCCACCTTATACCATCTCCCTCGCCAAAAGCCAGGCAGAACAGCCAGGTTTTACACATACGATGGAAGGAGGGGAGATCTGTGGCCACCCGGGTCTCCACCAGGAGGGAGTTCCACAGCCTAGGTGTGGCCGCCAAGAACCCCTCCAGGGTCACATGTGGGACCTCGAGAAGGGCACTCCCAGAGGACCACAGAGGCTGCTCCAGAGCGTAGCAGTCCTGCAGGTAAGTCGGGCCAAGGCCGTATAGGACTTTATAGGTCAAAAGCAATAACTTGAATGGGGCCCGGAAGAATATAGGCAGCCAGTGCAGAGCCCGGAACACCGGTGTAACGTGCTCATGGCAACCCATCCCTGTAAGGAGATGGGCCACTGCATTCTGCATTAGCTGCAGTCTCTGGACTGTCACAATAGGTAACCCCACGTAGAGCGCATTGCAATAGTCCAATCTCAAGGTAACGAAAGCATGGATGATGGTGGCCAGGTCACTATCTGAAACATAAGGCCGAAGCCGTTGCACCAGATGTAATTGGCAAAATGCATTCCTTGCCACAGTCCTCATCTGGGAATCCAGGTGGAGCTGCGGATCAAGGAGCACGCCCAGACTACGGACCTGGGATACCAGCGGAGGGCAAATCCCATCAATGATGGGAGCCGCCACATCCACTGCCCTCCCCACCACCATCCTATCAGAATTCGACTTCAGTTGGCTCGCCCTCATCCAATCCCCAACAGTCGCCAGACATTGGGTAGGCATCAAGACTGCCGGGTCTTGGTCAGATGAAAATGAGAGGTAGAGTTGGATGTCATCAGCATATTGATGACACCACACCCCATACCGTCTCACGACCTTGCTGAGTGGCTGCATATACATGTTGAACAAGAGCGGGAACAGAATAGAACCTTGCGGGACACCACACATGAGGTCCCGTGGAGATGAAGAGCAATCGCCAAGCACCACATGCTAAGTCCTCCTGGCTAGGAAAGAGTGGAAGCAGTCAAGGACAATCCCACCTACTCCAGTTCAATCCTGGAAGCGAGTCACCAACATCTGATGGTCAACAGTATCAAAAGCAGCCAACAGATCTAACAAAATTAGCAGGGTCAATTGACCCTGATCTAAATCACGATGAAGGTCATCAACCAAGGCCACAAGTGCAGTCTCTGTGCCATGGCATGAAAACCAGACTGAGAGGGATCCAGATAACCAGTGCGGTCTAGGTGCCCCTGTAGCTTCTGGGCCACAACCCGCTCAATAACCTTCCCTAAAAAGGGAAGGTTAGAGACCGTCCGATAACTGGCGAGGGAATCAACATCAAGTGATGGTTTTTTGAACAGAGGCCACACCACTGCCTCTTTGAGGCAGTCCGGTACTCTGCCCTCCCGAAGAGAGGCATTAATCACCCCTGCCAGCAACGGCTCCACCATCTCCGGGCTGGCCTTAACCAGGCAGGACGGGCACGGGTCATGTTCACAAAAGGTGGCCCCAACAACCCAAGGACATCCCCCACCCTGGCGACCGACACCAACTGAAATTGATCCCACAAAATCAGACAAGGCAGGGCTTCCACAACTTCTGGTTCACCCACTGCAATAAGTGCGGCGTCAAAGTTGTGGTGAATTTGAGTGGGTTTTTTTCAGTGCAAAATAATCACCAAACATGTCACAGCAGGCATTAGATAACTCCAATTCCAGGTAGAGGAAGGGAGGACTAACCAACTCCCTCAGCAGCCGGAAAATCTCAGCTGGACGAGATTTTTCAGAAGCTACATGGGCAGCCAAAAACTCCTGTTTTGTTGCTGTTACACCTACAGCATAGGCACGTAAACTGGCGCTATGTTGCAATTTGTCAGCTTCAGCATGTGAATGGCACCACCATCCCTCCAACCACCTCCTCTCCTGCTTCAGCATCACCAGACCCTCCGTAAACCACGGAGACCTGAGGAGCCGTCGCCAAGGGAGCAGATGCCTCGGAGCCGTCTAGTCAATGGCTTCCGACAGCAAGGTATTCCATTAAGCCACGAGGTCATAAAGTGGGCAGTCGTTAAAATAGCGTGAAATGCGGATACCTTCAAAACATTGAGAAGTTGCAGGTGCATGTAGTTAGCTGAACTTCTGAATGCTGAGCCATCTCTCTGTGAGAACCAATTTCCCATTCCTCCAAGCCTCACTTCCCCCTACCCATGGATGCAAAACTGCAGGCTTGACCTTTGTGCTGGCAAACGATAATTAAAGTCATTCAGTAGATGGTGCAGCCTAGGAGTGATTTTTTGCTGCTCTATTAGTTTCCATTTCCTTAAATGTCAGCAGAAAAGCAAGAAGAATCCCCACTCCAGCGCTTCTGCCAGCCCACCCCAAGCACTTACAGATTTGCTACCTCCACAAACCATCCAAAAATGGCAAGCTTGTGCAACCGATGTAACAGGACCAGCATATTCTCTTTCCTAGAGTCCAAATATGGCTGTGAATATCTCCCAATATCATTCAGAAACATTGAGCTTGAGTTGAAATGGGTACTAAGGCCGCTTTTAGACAAGAGGTTGGACTTACCGGCTTGAAGAATGCACTTCCTGAAAAGCCACACGGGGTGCATTTAGACGCACCGGAAGCAGCCGGCCACCAAAGGAATCGCGGCTTGCTCAGTCTCTTTGAAGCTGTATTGGCTTTCCAAATATGGCTTCAAAGAGACCTCGCGAAACGCAATTCCTATGGCGGCCGGCTACTTTTGGTGCATCTAAATGCACCCCACACGGCTTTTCAGGAAGCGCGTTCTTCAAGCTGATAAGTCCAGCCGGTTGTCTAAAAGCTGTCTCAGTTTTATACCCCAATACCCAGGTTACAAAATCAAGTAAAAATTGACTCTGAGTATGTGTTTACATTTGCAGCCTTTCCCAAAGTAAACTCAGCAAAGGAGCTGAATCATATTGTCACAGTACACATTTACCCTGCAGTTCCTGAAACATCCTGGTTTTCACCTTCAAGGCTCTTCATGCTCTTGCTCCCTCATATCTCTCTGCTCTTATAACTGAGTCATCTGAAGGTGAATCCTGATAAGACGGAGGTGATGTGGGTGGGGTGAGAGGGTGGAGGCCCCAATCACTGATGGGGTGTGTCCCTCGTTGGTCCCCCAGGTTTGGAGTCTGGGTGTGTTCCTCGATTCACAGCTCCGCCTGGATGCTCAGGTGGCGACTGTGGTGAGGAGTGCGTTTTGTAAATTACATCAGGTCCGTCACCTTCGGTCTTATATCTCAGGCTCCGATCTTGCCACTGTCATCCATGCATTCGTGGAGCCTGGAACTCCCTCCCTGCCCACATCCGCCTTGCCCCCTCCCTTCATACCTTCCAATCTCTCCTTAAAACTCACCTCTTTCGCTCTGCTCTGTCTGACTCTTTATCCTGCTGAGCCATTCTTCCTATACCTATGATCGGTTTACCCTTATCCTTGCAACTTGTACCTGCCTGCTGTCATTCTCATCGTAACCAAGCCAAGTACGTGCACTTGAGACCTCGCATCTTCATGAATGTTAGACCCCTTGTCTCTCCCTCTGTTCCCCTTCCTAAGTCTCTCCCCCAGCTCCTGTCTCTCAGATTGTAAGCCCTAGGGGCAGGGACCGTGTCTATTTTATTACTTTGTAAAGTGCCATGTACACTGCTGGCGCTATATAAATGTTTGTTAATAATAATAATAATAATTCGTCACCTCAAGACTGGACTACTGCAATGCGCTCTATGTGGGGCTACCCTTGGTGACACTCCAGAGAGTGCAGCTGGTGCAGAATTCAAAGTGTTGGTTCTCACCTTTAAAGCCCTATGTGACCTGGGCCTCGCTTACCTGCAGAACCGCCTTGTCCCTCGTGTCCTGGCTCAGCCCCTGCGGTCAGCCGGGGGAGCACTCTTGGAGGTCCTCCGGGTCTCCCTAATGATGACTTTTGAGAGGGTGTTCTCTGTGGCCGCATCAAGGCTGTGAAACTCTCTCCCGGCGGCGGTTTGCCTCTCTCCGGATCTCTCCTCTTTCCATAGAAATTGTAAAACCTGGCTGTTCACCAGGTGTTTGGTGAGGGGGATGGGTAGTGGGTGGAGGGTCTTGGGGGGGGGGCTAGAGAAGAGTATTTATTCAGGACCTCATGGTGTATTAAGCTATTTTATTCTTTATATATTTGTATTGTACTTTTATTGGTTTTTTTCTGCGTTTTTATAATGGATTGGATATGTTAGCTGCTCCAAGCTGCCTTTAGGCAGGAGGGGGCAGGATACAAACTATGAAATAAAATAAATAAATAAATATCCCACCACACTCCTGCCTGGGAGCTTTGCTCCTCCTCTGCTCCCCTTCTCATGACTTCATTGCTCCTCTAAATATCTTCGCTCCTTCTCCCTTGCTGTTCTGCCATACCTGGAACTCCCTCCTTGGATATGTTTGCTTTGCTCCGTACCTCTCAACTTTCAAATCCCTCCTGAAAATATACTTCTTCCATCAGGCCTTCCCTAGCTTGTCATGAGAGAAAATGCATCCTCTTCCCCCCTCACTCAGAATCTCTCTCTTATAACTAAGGCCACTTGCTCACGTTGCCATGGTGCCGAATCACCCAGCAAGGGAATCTCCCGGCGGGGGAATCTTAGGGCGCGCTCTGCACGTGGGTGCTTGTAATCAAATATGTAAAGCTGAAGGTTAAACATGTATATAATGTTAAAACTGAGAACTGTAAACTCACTTCATGTAATCATGTAATGTAAAACTGAGAACTAGAAACTCAATCCAAGCACTGGAGAGAGACAAAAGATATGCCAATGTGTATTTACCACCGAAACTAGACATACCCCATGGAGTTGCAAATTAAGCTCTTCCTGGGCCTACCTCCTGGTAAACAAGGCTTCCCCAGGGCGGGAAAATCACACAAAGGGATTGTGGAGGTATTTAAGGAAACATCTTTACTACCAGAGAGATAATTAGACTTGAGACAATTGGAGTTGGAATTGGAATTCAATTCAATTTTTTTGCTTATCTTTGCTTATGTAATCAATAAACTTTCTTCTTATATATTAAGAAGTACTTTCTGTTGTTATACATTGGGAACACAAGTGAGCAACTCGTGCCTACAAGCACGTGCGAACCCAGAGAGAGAGTGTATGAACCGGAAGCTTTCTGGGAGTTTGGGAGACAAAGGGATTATCCCCTTTGCAGGACTGAATCAGCCAGAGAGAGAACTGGTTCAGGTGGCCTGCAAGTGAGGGAAATTGAGTCACCCAACCCAGGAAAGTGGGGTATTGGACCCCTAAAACCGTGACAGACTCATACTCTCCAGATGCTGTGTAGGCTTATAACTTTGGGAACCTTTTTATCAAAAGGATCTGATGATCCTTTTGATATTTGGCAGAGATGCTCCTAAAGGTCACAGATACAAGCTTTCAAAATTTCATGAAAACTGGATGGAATACAAAGACATTACAGCCATAAATGCATTTAAAGTTAAATTATCCAATCCTTCTGAAATCTGGCAGAAGTAGTACCCTTGGGGAGGGGATATAATCTTGCCAAGTTTCATCCATTTCAGATAGGAGACAAAGATGTTACAGCTAGGGATGTGTATACAGAATTTTGTAAAATAACAAATTTCAACTGCTATAAAATTGGATTCCTTTAACCACTCATTTTGAAATTTGGCACATGTAATGCCCTCCATTGGGGGCACAATCCTGCCACAGTTAATCAAAATTGGCCAAAAATTAAAAAAGTTACAATTGAAAACGTGTTTTCCATCAAAAACGAAAGTAAAAATGAAAACGAAACAAAGACTAATGAAATATAACAAAAACGAATGACATTTGAATAACAATAACAAAATGAATAATGAAAACAGAAGAGAGTTACTGTGCACATCTCTAATTTCAAGGATTTCTGTGAGAGGAAGCTCCCATGTGTTTGGAGACAGAAGCCAAACTGCAGGGATAATTGATGCTTTGGTATCTCCAGTTCATGGATGCTGCAAGAACCGCACTGCTATTCATCAAGTTCTCCTATGGTTGTTCTCATAATTATTCATTGATTGGTTCACTTCATGATTGCCCTTGGTGCCCATTTAGGGAACTCTGGGGTTCAAGGGCTCTGGAGAAATGGCAGGAGATCTATGTATTAGGAGGTGTGGGGACAATCTGCATTGGCTCATCACATCTTTCCTCTTCTCTAAAATATCAAAAATAAAGGGAAGAGGGGCGTCCAACTCTGCAAGGTCCCTCTAGCCAAGGAACACTAAGTCAGATTCTGATACACACAAACGCCAGGGGGCGGTTTGGGCCACATCTTGTGAATTAGATCCGTGCCCGTCCTTGCTAGTTAAGAGCTGCTGGGACACAATGGGGCCGTTGCTGACCGGGGTGGTCAATGCCTCTCTTCAGGAGGGCAGAGTGCCAAGCTGCCTCAAGGGGGCGGTGGTGCGGCCTCTGTTCAAGGAACCATCGCTTGACGTTGACTCCCCTGCCAGCTATCGGCCTGTCTCTAACCTTTCCTTTTTAGGGAAGGTTATTGAACGGGTAGTGGCCCACTACCCGTTGGTTATCTTGATCCCTTTCAGTCTGGCTTCCGTCCGGGTTATGGCACTGAGACTGCACTTGTGACTTTGGTAGATGATCTCCGTCACGAGAAGGATCGGGGTCAATCGACCCTATTGATCCTCTTAGATCTTTTGACAGCATTTGATACCATTGACCATGAGATGTTGGTGACGCGCCTGCGGGACAGTGCAGGGGTGGGCGGGGCTGTTCTCGAATGGTTCTGCTCATTCCTGAACGGAAGAACTCAGTGGGTGGTGCTCGGTGATTGTTTTGCATCTTACTGAGACCTCTCATGTGGGGTTCCACAGGATTCTGTTTTGTCCCCTCTCCTGTTCATTGTGTATATGCAGCTGCTCGGCGAGGTGATTAGAGGGTTCGGGGTGAGGTGTCATCAGTATGTGGATGACACCCAACTCTATCTCTCATTTTCAACTGACCCAGGCCCAGCTGTCTCAGTGCTTACCTGGTGTTTGGCAGCTGTGGGGGATTGGATGAGGGCTAACCGACTGCGACTGAATCCTAACAAGATGGAGGTGATGGTAGTGGGTAAGTCGGTGGAACTGACAGCTCCCATGGTTGATGGGATCTGTCCTCCGCTGACTTCCCAGGTACAGAACCTGGGGATGCTCCTTGACGTGCAGCTCCACCTGGATCTCCAGGTGGAGGCTGTGGCGAGGGGTGCCTTCCGCCAGTTACATCTGGTGCAGTGGCTTCGGTCCTTGGTTTCGGTTCCTGACCTGGCCATGATCATTCATGCTTTTATCACCTCTCGACTAGACTACTGTAACACACTCTACATGAGGCTATCTATGATGACGGCTCAGAAGCTGCAGCTGGTGCAGAATGCGGCGGCCCGGCTCTTAGTGGGACTGGGTCACCAGGAGCACATTACACCAGTGCTCCAGTCTCTGGTTGCCAATAGTCTTCCGGACTTGATTCAAAGTGTTGGTTTTGACCTATAAAGCCTTACATGGTCTGGGCCCTGTCTACTTGCGAGATCGCCTCACTCCCCATGTCCTAGATCAGACCCTGCGGTTGTCTGACGGCGCCACACTGGAGGTCCCCCTGGTTTTCCAGAGGGCCACGCAGAATGGGCGTTCTCAGTGGCCGTGCCATGCCGCGCCTCTGGAACTCTCTCCCGGTGGGGGTCCGTCTGGCCCCGGACCTCCCGGCTATTTGAAGGAGTTGTAAGACCTGGCTGTTCCGTCAGGCATTTGACGAGGGAGAAGGGTGAGCGGTGGGTAGGGGGTGGGGGTTGGTTTTTATTTTTTATTGATGTTTTATGATATTTTATTGTGTTCATCTTTTATGTTGTTAGCCGGCCTGGGTTGCCTGTGGCAAGAGGGGCAGGGTATACATTTTTTAAATAAATAAATAAATAAATAAATAAGCAAGATTTCACAAAAATAAATATAAAATACTAAAATGAAATAAACAAAATATTGAAGTAACCAAGGTGGCTACACAGTGAAATAAGCAAACTGAAGAATAACCCATGGGTGGACAAAGTTCCCACACCCAAGAGCTATGTACCAACATTTTCATCTTGCCAAAAGTCACAACATGCATTACATCAATTCTGGTTTTTCCCAATCCCAAGGACAGGGCAGCGCCGTTTCCCCCAGCTCCTTCCTCACATCAAAGCGCTGGCTCCTGTAGAGTTTAGTGCGTTCAGACAGCAGCAACGGCGGCACAGAGGAAGTCTCCCCTGCTTCCTTCATCCCCCTCATGAGGCTCCAGCAGCTGAAATGGCAGCTTGGCTTCTTTTGCTTCTGAGAGCGTTGCACGGACACAACTTCAGGCAGCCACTTCTGGTGAGAGCCACAGCAGAGTTGCCCAAGAACCGCACATGGCTCGCAAGCCATCATTTGCCCACCTCTAGAATAACCAAATATTTCATGGTGCAGAAAGATTTGTTTGGAGGTTCTAAAAACCATGAAGAATCTTTGCAAACAGAAAATGGTACATTCATTTCATCCCTAGTCTTAATGATGCAAAGTTGGAAGGGCTTTTATTTGGGCTACTTGGGGTCAGTTGAAGAGTTTTGAACCTGACACTTAGGGGCGTTCAGACTGATCTCCCAGAAATAGTTCTAGTGGCTGTGTCAGAAGGGTCCTTCCAACTCCTACTTAGAACTAGATTTGCAGACTGATTGGCTGGTCCAGATGAGTAAGAGAGAGCTACAAATCTACCCCTTCGAGGGGAGGCAGGGATCAAATATACCAAAAGCCTGCTTTGATCGCCAAGCTACGTGCAACAAACTAGGCAAACACAGACATCCTTACCAAGTCTCACAAGCTCTACTGCTGAGGCATTGCTGCCTCTTTCTGTACAAGCAGTGACCGAGAGGTTGTAGATATCTCCAGGAGGCAGGTGCAGAACTGCAGTCATCACATTCCGTGTCACCTACAAGGTCATTGATACCAAGGAGAGAGAGGCTAAATCAGATACGTCAAACATTACGGAGAGGACTCTACTCTCTGATCATCAGCATACATCTCTTTTGTGCACTCTGGGCGTGTAACAGTCACCAATTCCCAGTAACAGCAGTGGAAGCTCTTTGTGGAGTTAGCGGAAACTAGCTTGCAGAACCGCTAGGCAGCTAGAAGAGAATTTACAATCTGTGATTTCCTGCTGGTTGAAACAGTCCTAGCTGTCCCAAAGTTTTAAAAATAATGACCCTTGCAATGCAAACCTGGTTCTGGATTCTGGAAATTACACCACATTTCAGAATACGTTCAACAAAACTAAACGTCTACGCCAGGGATGGAGGACCTTTTTGTTGATGGTGAGAATGTTTAAGAGGTGGGCTTAGGATGGGGGAAGGAAAAGAGGGTCCTGATCATGGGATCTGTGCCATGGATCCCTCTCCTATCCTTTAGGACATCTCTTCTCTCTTTCCCTGAGCTCACTCAGTCAGTGCTTGAGGACACAGACTGGATCTACAGGCCAAATCCATGAATTGAAAAGAGGTCAATTTAAAACAAAACAAAACCCAAGTCACAGGCCAGATTTAGCCCATGGACCAAACGTTCCCCAGTGCCTTGACCTGGCCTCAAACCCTTGTCCTCTAGGGCTGTAGAGTATCTGGACTAGCAAACGAGCCCAAGCCTGACCATTTTTCAAAGGCGGTGCAAGACCTTCTTGTTTGTAAAGGCATTTGGTGGGTAGGGTTGGGAATAGGGAGGCATTACTGGGTGGGTTTTGGGGAGTTGTGAGTGTGTCAGGGGGTTCTGTATTTTAATGTTTTATTCTTTATATGATTTGATATAGGTTTTATATGTTTTGTGAGTCGCCCTGAGCCTCTTTGAGGGAAGGGCAGGATAGAAATCCAAATAAATTAAATAAATAACTAAACAAAGAGAGTAGTGGGTGGCCGGATGGCACTGATGATTATCCACCTTCCCTACGTCTCCTCCCTGCTCGGTCTATGACCACACCCTGCTCTCTCTCTCTAGTCTGCCTAGACCTCGCCCCCCACTTCCTGATTATATCTACTGGGAGCCGAAGACGTGCGGGAAGCAACAGGAAGCTGGTGGAACAACTCTCTTGTTCTTTCCCCCTCTCTGTTCCTGCCTGGCTCAGATCTAGGCTTCTTCCCGGTCTAGTCTTGGCTCTTGCATTAGTTACTGTCTTGTTTTCCCTGCTCTGCTTTGGTTCCTAGCTACTAGTCCCCGGATCTGGTTCCTTGTTCTCAGACTCCTTGGTCTTGCCTCTCTAGCCTTGTATTGCCTTGCCTTGGTCCAACTCCTTCTCCTGCCACAGCCTCCCCGAAATCCCCGGGCTGTAGCCTGCCTCTTCCTAGTTCCTCTAGCCTTGTTTTTCCTTGGGTGAAAACAGACAGGAAGTTACCCTGCTGGAGTCCATGTTTGGTCTGTTAGCCTGGATTCGCCCCCACAGTGGGCCTGCAGTGTCCCTGGGCTGCACTGTGGGGGGGTGGTCATGTGAGGAGTAGAGGCTAACATCTGGTGGCCACCTAATAAACGAGCAGGCGGAGACGTGCACCTGGTGTGGGCTAAGGTGGGCTATTGTCTCATTTGAACACTCCCCTTGCCGTGGTCCTGTCCTTCTCCTGCCACAGCGCCCCCGGAGCCCCCTGGCTGTAGCATCCCTCCCCTTGTTCCTCGAGCCTTGCTCCCCTTACCGTGGTCCTGTCCTTCTCTTGCCACAGCCCCCCTGGAACTCTCTAGCAGTCGCAATCCTCTTCCTCATCTGACTATACTTCCCCCTGTCCTGGGGCCTGCAGAGTAGGGAAGGAACAGCTTGGGGAGGAGTTGGTGTGATTGCCTAGCCCTCATTGGCTCCCCTTCTCATTCCATCAGGTACTTATACAGGGGCTGGGGCCCCTGTGGGCGCCAGCCTAAGGGCGCCATCCAAAGGGTGTCGCCCGTTGGCGGGACCGCAGTGGCAGTGCCACCCTCCTTGTGAGCGTGGACGTGGAGCGCCTTCTTCCTCCCCCCCTTGTGCCTGAGACAGCTGGCAGCACTTACAAGGAGAAGGAGGAGGGGATCCGTTGGTGCTGTCGCTGCCCCGCTGCTTCATCCAGGCTTCGCTGACATCTGTGGGTCTTTTTTGTACAGGGCTA
>QEPC01005362.1:527052-553868 GCA_003113815.1 Sphenodon punctatus
TATTTAACATCTATATGCAGCCCTTGGGGGAGGTCGTGAGAGGGTTCGGGGTGCGGTGTCACCAGTATGCTGATGATACTCAGCTGTACCTCTCCTTTTCAACTGACCCAGACCCTGCTGTCTCATTGCTATCCCAATGTTTGGAGGCCGTGGCGGAACGGATGAAGCAGAGCAGACTGAAGCTCAACCCCGATAAGATGGAGGTGATGTTGGTGGGGAGAGTGAGGGAGGTAGTGGCCCCTCTGGTTGGGGGGGTTCGCCCTCCTATAGCTTAGCAGGTTCAGAGTCTGGGGGCTTTATTGGACACAGACCTTCGTCTGGAGCGGCAGGTAGAGGCAGTCGCTAAGACTGCCTTTCGCCAGCTATATCTGGTTCATAGGCTGCGTCCGTTCATCTCTGGCCCGGACCTGGCCACCCTCATCCATGCCTTCGTCACCTCGAGGCTGGACTATTGTAACGTGCTCTACGTGGGGCTTCCCTTGTTCCTGGTCCGGAGGCTGCAGCTGGTGCAGAATGCGACGGCCTGTCTCCTTACGGGGACGGGCCGTCAGGAGCATATTACACCTGTACTCCGAGCTCTGCACTGGCTGCCGATAGCGTGCCGAGCCAGGTTCAAGGTGTTGGTGATGATCTATAAAGCCCTACATGGTCTGGGCCCCTCATACCTCAGGGACCGCCTCGCCCTCCGCGCCCCAGGGAGGCTTCTGCGGTCTGCCGGGGGTGCCTTCTTGGAGGTCCCCCGTGTTAAGCGGGGGCCACAATGGAGAGGGCATTCTCGGTGGCTGGGCCGCGCCTTTGGAACTTCCTTCCGGAGGAAACTCGCCTGGCCCCAAGCCTGTTGACATTCCGGCGATGTTGTAAAACCTGGCTGTTCGCCCAGGCCTTTGGGGAGGGTGGGTGAGGGGTTTTATCTCCCCCACCTTAACTTATATGCATTGCTAGCCCTGTTTTAAATACTTTTATTGTATTGAGTGTTTTAAATTGTTTTTATTGTATTTTATTGTTGTAAGCTGCCCCGGGCTGCATGGCAGGAGGGGCGGGATATAAATTTATTAAATAAATAAAATAAATAAATAAATTTCTTTTGCCACAAGCCTCCCTGAAGTCCCTGGCGGTACTGAGTCTCTTCCTTGTTCCTTACTTCTCCCTTGCATGGGCCCTGCCCTTCATCTGTCAGAGTATCCCTGATTCCTGCAGGTTGCAGCTCTCCTCAGTCCTGGCTTCCTTGCATCATAGCTCCTTGCTTCTCCTCACTCTGAGCCCCTTTCCCTCGGGGACACCTCTGAGTGTTCATATCTTCCTTGTTCCTACTTTAGCTCTTACCTTTACGGCCCTTACAGAGTCTCCTTGTGGCCTGCTGCCTTAACTTTACTTCTCGCCTTTTCCAGATCCTATTGCTCTGACCTCGGTGCTTCCTTGCAGCCTTGACTCTTGGTGTTGGACCCTGGGGTTAACTGCCCACTCAGGCATGGGAGGTTTTCCTGTATTCCCAATGATGATCATTAGCATGGGCATTTGAGCCAGCCACTTACCATCCAGAGGGGTGGCACCTTCGAGAACCCAGGGACAATCCCATTGCCCGACACCCACTTTCTGACCTATTCACTTTGAGGTGTTTGAAATTCAGATCAGATATCGCCAGGATCACTCCAAACATTAAACAGATATCGGTGAACCGGGACTAAAGGTGTCACGCCAGCCCACAGGCTTCCAGTAACCCAGAGAAATCAGGGCTTCCAGGGACAGCAGAAAGTAGCCATAGAAGAAAGGGGATGGGTCACAGGGACTTTCCTGCCCCCTTTCCAATTTGGCCCAGCTCGTATGCAACATCATGACACTCCATTAAGGGGCACGGTCATGTGCCTTGCAACTAGATCCGCATGGCTTGACTCCATGTACCCAGGTGAATGGGAACCAATGTCTTGCTCAGAGTGTTCCTGTTAATTCATCACTGAATTGCCTCTTCTGTTGGTAGCGCACAGGCATCACTCATGGCGGGCCGGTCCCCAGCCCTGACTCCCGGTGCAGTTAATGGTGGAGTAGCTAGTCAGGATCAGTCCCACAGGTCACCTTACTTCCTAATCCTCATGAAAATATCCGAATAATTCTGGACTGGGTTTGAAGATGTTATAGGGTCTTTTCATTTAATTTTTTAGAATTTAACGTAAGGAAAATAGTGTGCTCTAATGATGGCAACTTAGAGTTACCGTACCTCCCCTTTAAAAGAGGACATTTATGAAAAAAATACATGTTGCAGCCCTGCACCAGAATCAATGCAGCCCTGCACCATGTATTTTTCATAAGGTTACTCTTTTAAAGGGGAGGTATAGTAACCCTATGGAAACCGAGCTACTCGCGTTCCATGGAAGCACACACTTGTGGGCTGAAAAGATGCATATATGGCAATCTGACTCTTCACCAACACACCTGGGGCCCAAACTATGGTGACCACCTCCTTCCAAGATTTCACCTCGCAGGGGCAGGGCCATGGTGGCATGGGGCCTCTTACAGGGCATTGTAACATCCACAAGGGGTGGGGTAAAGAGTCTGTCATGCCCCTTTCTCACATAACTGTGCCCCTTATGGAGTGTCATGATGCTCCACTCCACAGGGGCAGGGCCACATTGGAAAGAGGGCCGGAAAGGAAAATCCCTATGACCCACCCCATGGCCACTCTCTACTGCCCCTGGAAGCCCTGATTTCTCTGGGTTACTGGAAGTCCATGGGCTGGCCCAGAGAAACGCAGAGAAGTGACAACCTTACTCCAAACTGAGTACCTTGAAACCTTAATCCATGCGTCCCCAACTCCATGACCTATAAAGGCCTCAGCCTTAGCTCATACAAGCAGCTCCCACTCATTAGCCTCCGCATGGCCTCCTGTCACTAGAGGAAGACAACTCAGGATTCGTAACCCAAGCCCCAAACAGGGATTATACATTGCTCTGCCTCCAGTAGGGATGGGACCGTGGGCAAAATTTCGGTTTCGGTTCTCATGTATTTCGGTTCTTTTTCGGTTTCGGTACTATCGGATCTTTTGCATTTATTTTTGTACCGGATTTTTAACATTGCGGTTTGTCCCCCATTGAGAAAACACAATGTTAAAAATCCGGTACAAAAATCAATGCAAAAGATCCGATAGTACTGAAAGTGAAAAAGAACCGACATTTCGGATTAATCTGAAATGGTCATTTTCAGGTACATTCGGATTTATCTGAAACCAAAATTTCCATCCCTAGCCTCCACTCTTGTCCAACACTCAGGGTTGGTAATTACTCAAGGTCAGTGTGAATGATTACCAAGTGCATCAGAGTAACTTAGGGGTAGCCTATTTGTATGAAGAAGGTTTTAGGGTCCCAAAGAACAGATTTTTATATTCAGTAGGGGGAAAAAAATGTAACCATGGGGAGAAGAAGGGGGGGAGAGGTTAAAAGAAACACACAGGCTTACACTCTTCTTGATCTTTTTCTTCCCTTCAGCAATTACCATCCAGTGCAGCATCCTGGAATGGGACAGGTCAGTGCCATCATCGCCATACGTCCAACTGATGTACAGTAGGCTGTTGAAATACTCCACCGAGGTGATCTCCGGAGACACTGGCGCTAAAAAGGAAGGAAGAACCAGAGAAGGGTCCAGCTTCAGGCAGAATTAACTTGCACGTTAAGGTGACTTGTCATAGTTTGGAGCCTTTCAAACGAGACTGCATATTAAAAAAAAAAAAATGCTTAATTCAGTGGGGATAAATCCCATGGTCTGTGCCCGCAAGACTTACAGGCTGGCCAGGTAACAGAACATCCAGGTGAATTCTATCTCTGATGGATTCATCATGTCTGATCCAGGTCCTGTGGGGTGCGGACCAGCTGAGATTGAGGCCACTTTCAGACATGCTCCTCCCCCCGTCCATATTTGGGCTGTGGGGGGGAATGTGCAGCCCGAATTGCACCAGGGGGCGGGGGCATGTCTGAAAGTGGCCTTTGTCCCCATTCTGCTAGGATTCTGTCTGCCTTTGTCCCCATTCTGTTTTGGCTGCTCTGACTCACCTGACTATGGGTGAAAACACAAGTGAATGCGGAAACTTGCTGTCACAACTTGCTCCAGACCGGGAAGCTGCTGACAACCTGGTCAGGATCGTGTCCAACCACAGAGCAAATGTTCACGTGGCCGGGCCCAGCCCCTGGAGTGTGCACAGCGGCCTGTTCCCCGCCACCCCACCCCTCCGCCATGACAGCCGTCGTGGCAGTTGGTCATGGTGGCCACTCCAGACCAGGCCGAGAACAGCAGGCTACCACACAGGATAGCCAGCTTTGGCCTGGTTGGGCGGGCCATTTCCTGAGCCTGCTGATGACTAGCCTAGGCTGGGAGAACTCTGGGGAAAACATCTGGATTGGCCCCAACAAATGGGGTGGTCTGTGGGCCAAAGTAGGTCCAAGCAGGCCACCATCACGTTTGTTGACATCTTACAACTTGCACGTGTGCAGTAAAAAAATAATAATGCAGTTTTGCACATGTGCAAAAGCCATAATACATTTGTACATGAACAAATGGATGAAATACATTTTCACATTTCGTGCAAGTGTCAAATATCTATTTTAGTTGCTCATGTGTAAAAATGATTTTGCTTCCTGCGCATCTGCAAGAGAGACTGTTAAAAGACTGAGTGAGTTGGAGCAACTCTTCAGAATGGATGCACAGAGATCTGATGTGGAACCCCCCCACACACACATCGGATCTCCTTGCACCTTTCCAAAACAGCAAATAATATCTGTGAATAAGAAAGGGCGGGTCCATTTCAGCTACGCTGCCAAGTTTACCATTTTGGCTGGTAGACCAAAGACAACTTTGAGAGGCCACCTTTGGGCTGCGTTGGTTGTGGCAGGCAAGGTTTGGGCTTTCCCCTGCAGCCCTCCGTCATGTGAGCTGCCAGGGCCAGGAGCACAAAGATGTGCAGTGAGGGAGCCCTGAGCATCCCCTGCCACTGCTGCCTGCCTAACGCTGCCACAGGCTGCTGGGCCAGGCTCCCTTGGGCACAGTGAGCGAAACAGGCAACAGCAGTGCAAACCGCTCAAAAGAGGGCTCCGGGCCTCATCTTGAGCACAGACAGAGAAAAGGGAAAGAGCAGACACAGGCAGTCATAAAAAAGAGAAGGAAATTAAAAGAAATTAAGAGAGACTGCAGAGACACCGAAACAGAGGCCGTTTTTAGAAAGACCCACATGGGGGGCAGGGGGGCGTGGTTCTGTGCGCACCGCCGTGCATTTCTGGTGCATGGGGGAGGGGTGCTTCACGCGGCGGTGGATGGGTGTGTGGTTGGTGTGCACCCGCACCCACACACCACCCATTCATGCCCCTGCATGGAGCAACTGGGAAAACACTGGGTGAGCGTGGGTGAGCGTGGGCCATGGGAGTGCACCCCCACCCACTCCACCTTCAGATGGGCACCCGGGTCCGTAGGGGATGGGTGGACCTCCATGGGCAAGTCCCGTCTAAAAGCGGCCTAAGCTGAGATCAAAGCAAGAAAGACAGAAGAGAGAGAGACGTTAGCAGTATTGGATGGTTTCAGAATAGGACACACTATGATTCGATGCATATACTAGGAAATTCATGGTGAAAACACTTTTGGCTTGATCAACTGCCTTGTGATTTCTTAATTCATTTCCAATACACTTGCACTCTGATGGCATTTTACTCCCAATGGAACTGATGAAAGTTAGCAACATTTAACAGTGGAAGAGCAGGAATCTGGAATCCTTCTCAATGGCCACAAGATGTCACTACTGCTTTCACAAACGGCAGAATATTTGACTTTTCTCTCGTACTTTAACAAACACCAATCTCCTAAAGACTTTGAAACTCCAAGTAAGATATTGACTGGCTAACAGGAACACACACAGCACATCAGAGAGACCAAGTATCATCCCAATGAATGGTAAAAATGAGAGAATTCAACAATATGAACAGATCTAACAACATTTAGCAATACATGAGTCAGCAATGTGCTTTATCATGATGATGATGATGATGACAGATTTGCTTCCAAGGGACAGCTCTCTCACCTCTACTACATTCATTCAGTAGTAGGTCTTTGTTTAGAAGGGGTTTGAGGTAGAAATGAGTACCTGCAAAACCAGGTATACCCGATGAATTTCTGGTACCTGAATTAACCCACCAATCGACACCTGACTGCAACCCGATTTGGGTACACCGCGTCCCAGAATGTCAACTTCTGGTCCTGTAGTACTGATTTTTCAACTTACACCACCTATATTGATTTCCCATCCTGGAAAGTCAACTTCTAGTGCCAGAAAATCAACTTCTGGTCCCATTAAAAAAAGAAAAAAAAATCCTTCCCGATTTTTCAGTCTTCTGACCCGATATACCAATCGGTAATCGGAAAATCGGTATTGGAGGTTAATGACTCTGCGTTTCCAGGTCCCCAATTGGCACCCAGGTAACCCCATCAAGTACTCAATGCAGTACCCCCAAAATGTGGGTATTACCCTCAGGTACTAAAATCAGTAGCCATTTCAACTCTATTCTGGTGGCGAAATATTTCTAAATCTAGCCGTTCACAGCAGGTGACATTAAATATGCATTAGTTGCCACCTACAGTATTTGTGACTCCACAACAGGTTGTTGTGGCTAGAGCAGCACCTAGGACAGGGACTGCTGGCTTTCCTAATGGTATCTTTATTTACAGACAGTTCTGGAGTCATAGCAGCATTCCAGCTGTGCTCCACAGGACGCCAGGTTACCAAGAAAGTTGACATCATTTATACTCATTTCCTTACAGAGACCAAAGGCCCCCAATCTTCTGGTGAGCTCCACGCAGACTGGGCAGGACCCTATTATTGCAAGGAGCTCCAGCATGTCTCCAGGGAGCTCACTCGTGGCAATCATTGCTAGCTGATACGTTGGGTGTAAACAGATGGATGCGGAGACTGCCTGCCCCCGGAGCTGCTCTGAGGATGCACCCCCACATCCGCTCACTTGCAGCCCTGCCTGGCTCCATTTTAGACAGACCCAGTGGTTGCCCCAGCCTGTGGTCGGCCCGCACGGCACATACATAGACACTTGCACCATAGAGTCATGGGTGGATCGCCCAACACTGTAGGCTGGTGCCTGCAGCTCTGTAGTTTTGCCTGGAGCAACCGCTGGCCGAAAGGAGAGCTGCAGATGGGGCCATTGAGCAGATGGATCGCAGCTCTGCCTCAGACCGGTGCCCAGGATTTGGCTGGCCTGCTCTGCTGGCGGTGCTCTGGGATGCTCTGCAGCATTGCAAGCGGGGCTGCCCACTCTGCTTCCACAACTGGCGGGGCGCTTTTAAAGGAACCGGCCAGCCCGGGGGTGCAGCAGGCAGAACCGGGGCTGCAGTCTGTCTAAAAACACCCGTTGGGACCATCATGTCCTAAACATTAGCTTCCCCATCATTATTATTTATCATTTCTATAGCGTGTTTAGTGTTGAAAGTGCATTATAATCCTTCTTTCTTTCACCCTCGTGCGCAATGATTCTGGGTGTTTTTAAATGAGCCAGGCTTGGGGAGAAGTTCGTGGCTGCGGAGTGGCACTGCCGCGGGGAACCCATACACGCGGAGCGAGTGGGGAGGGATTCTAATGGGCGGCTCCCAGGGTGGCAGCCTCCGCCCACTCCCGCCACCACGGACCAGCCCTGCAAACAATTTATATGGGTGGCCGTTCCCCCCCTCCCCTCACCACCCCAAGCCTCGCCCAGCTGCTCACTCTCTGCTATGACTCACAATCGTGGACACACCATAGAAACATAAAGCTGCAGCAGTCAGTAACCCCTTTCTGCCCAGGAGCTGCTGCAACGGGCTGGCGGTCCTGGGCAGCAAAGGAGGTCCATACTGGGCAGGACATGCAGGAAGTTGCTGTTCAAGCTGCTGTTCCTCCATGGCATTGGCTCTTTTCTTGTGCATCATGAGGGAGGTTTGTGGTGCTTTGAGCCATCATGGTGCTGTATTTTGTGTGTGTGTCCTTTAAGAGCTCCTGGCAAGGCTGTGGGTGGGACTGGGAAGGCAGCCAGTTGTGGACCTGTCTGCTGACATGGGTGGGTGTCCCGGTTCATACGGGCAGGGTCCTCACACACTTTTTGGCTTTCCCCGCTCGGTGCACTTCAGATTTTTTGGCAGTGTCCAGTGAAGGGCCATGAGTGGGTCACGGGAGCACACCTCCTCACCCTCAAACGAGCAGTTGGATGTGTGGTAATGGGTGACCATGTTGGTAGCATCTCATTTTAAAACACCCTTGGTTCAATAGATCATTATTATTCCCATTTTACAGATGGGGAACTGAGGCTGCCAGAGAGTGACTTGCCCAAGGCCACGCACAGCGTGTTTATGGACAGGATTTGATCCCCTAATCATCCAGGTCCAACACCTTAACTACTAGGTCACAGTGTCTCTCATTTCTCTCATCATGGAGACACTTGAAAGAACCAGGAGAAGAAGAATAAAACCTAAGGCGAGGAACTTCTCAGCTGGTGTTCAAAAAGTGATTCCAAACACCAAGAATCCACCTCAGGGGAGACAATAATTATTGTTTATATAGCTCCAGCAATGGATACCCCTCCCCCGTCCCCTTGTAACTAAGGTCGCCACAGTCCCTGCCCCAAGGGGCTTACATTTTAGGATGCACACAGGAAGAGAGACAACGGGGAGGGAAACATAGATAGACAGGGATATATGCAAGAGTGTTAGAAGCTGCAAGTGTGCATGCTTATTCTAGTAATAAGGGGATCCTGGAGGATAAAATGATATAAAGAGAAACATAAGGAGAAAAATAAACGAGCAATCTATGGGGGTGAGGAGCTCGAGAAAGCCTGATGGAAGTGATGTCTATTTATTTGCGTCAGACAGTCCATGCCTGCCAGAAAAGGGCCCTATCCATCTCTTCATTAGTCAATGGCAGCTTCCTTGGCTTCAGTGAGGTTTGAATTGGGCTGTGCGGCAGTAACCCTTTCATAGCTGAGCTCTGCCGTAGTCTGGGTAGACAAAAGAGAGAGAAGTTCTTGTTGGAAACCTCTCTGGACTTTTAAAAACAGACTGCCTCCCCCAGCGGCAGTGTGTGGTTGCACCATTGCAGGGATGGGGGAGGGCGGGCAGGTGCAGATGGGCGCACACCCATCCCCATCTATGCCCCCCCATGGAGCTAACCTGTGTTTTCGCCGGTTGCTCCATGTGGGGACAATGGGTGGAGGTGCATGTTTCATGGGAGCACGCACGCACGCACGTCCACCCGCTGCCGCTTTCAAGTGGGCTCACCCACCAATTACTTCCCCTGCATGGGCACGAGTGGGGGCATATTGTTTAAAAAGGGACTCTGAAAGCCCTGCTTTCTAAAAGGGCATCCCAGATCCTCAGAGCAGCAGCAAAGGGGCGTATCTCCCCTCAGACCACACTGCAGTTAAAACAGTTAACAAGAACTGACGTCATTACACAGAGACAGAGAAAAGGTTATTGACACCCAGAGAATGAGAAATGTCACTGAAGGATATTCACAAGACTACGGCAGTTGCTATTATCACCAGAGGGATTTCTAACATGCAAGTAATGGGCCAAAAATGATTGGCAGAATGTCTCAAAGGGAGAACAGATGCTGCTAGAACTCCCTCGGTCAAGGCCAGATTCTGGGCCCAATGAAGTCCATGCGTGTCATTATTTTATTGGTAGCCAAATAAGGCCCAATATACTACATCCCACTCCTCAGCTGGACCTTCTTCCTAGGGCCGGCCTTAGAAATTGCAGGGGCCAGGGCGGAGACAAAATACGAGGGTCCCCTCAGCCCTGCCCACTTTATCATGGCCTCGCCCACCTTCCCACAGCCAGTCTGCTGCTGAGGGGACTCAGGCAGCCGGTGGGTCAGGGGTCGGGGCTGGCTTGCCTTGGCCGGAGCCAAGGGGTGCGGGTGCGGAGGGGAGCCCCGGCAGCTGGCCGCTGAATCCCCTGAGCAGCAGGCAGCGGTAGAGGCAGTGCGTAGGGACCCCCAGGGGCGGGGCCTGGGGCAGCTGCCCTGGTCCGTCCCACGGTAAGGTCAACCCTGCTTCTTCAGTTGCCCCTATGGCCTCCTTTCTACTCAGTACAAACCAGTGGCATAACGTTCTCCCAAACTTTGAGGGAGGGTGGTTGGGAATGACTGGGGAGCACTGAGGTAGTAGGAGGCGGGGGGGAAATAAGCCTCCATTATTCACCATGTCCCATGGAGGGGACGGGGACAGGAGCAGTGTCAGCTGAAGGCTCTTTTCCTGGTGGGAGGTGAATGCTCTGCTTCACGGGAGAGTGAAACCCCTCCCCTCCCAAGTTAGCAGTTGTCAAAAATGAAAACATTTAATGGAGTTATTGCCAGTCCTAGCTTTGTGGGGGATGTGTCCCCCACAGTAATTAACACCCATGACACAAACATACACCAGGCACTGCGACCTGACCCACCGAAGCCTCCCTGCATCGTCCAATGTTTGTGGTGTGGAGAGGATGGAGGATAGACAGGCTGATTTTAACACCTACAGAACCAAGAGGTAGCTAACACAATATAATTAAATGAGGTAACGACTCCACTTCTGTACCATTCTCATTGCAGCTCTAAACCCACATAATTTCTTCTCAACTTCCCACTACTAAACCTGGCACAACGCAGCCACCGAAATACTGAAAGGGTTTACACTACAGTTACTTTGAAGTAAAAAGCAAAAAGGAGAATGTGCTCCTCGTTTTTCAGGAGTAGATACTTCTCTTCCTACTCCTGAATAACTTCGGTTTAGTGCTCCTGACCTCTACGTGATTAAGGAGTAAAAGTGACATACGGCTTGACTACATTAATGTATCTGTTTGGGGGAATCAGCCTTCAGACTCTTCTCTTCATATGCGTCAACAAAAACATTGCTTCCTGATTCCCATCTCTGTACAAGACCCCACACCATGTGCTGTTTAATAGGCCAAACCTGGGAGATATGGAGCGAGAATCCTAGAATTACAAGACCTCCCCCCTGCCTCTGCTCCACCTCCCTTTCTTCACAGGATTCCTTTCTTACCACATTTGGTTTAATTTGCACCAATGTCAAATATTTTCAGGACATTTAGGATTTTTGTTTGTGGCGGGGCGCAGCTTGATGGGGCTGCTGCACCTTCAAGAAAGTAGTGAGTACCAGCCTCAGGACGGGGCAGGCTGGGCAGCGCTGGTGGATTGGATTGGACAGCTGGGTAAGGGCTTAGCAGAACCAGCCCAGTAGGAAGGTAGAAAAATAAACAAGCTGAGACCAAAGTGAAGGTCCCTGCTCCGGCTGTGCATATGCAAAAAATGGCCACCAAGGCCAAGGGGCAGCCATTTTGCGCATGCATGAAATTGCTCCATGCAGGCACAGAACAGCTTCCCTTTTCCAAAATGGCAGCAACGCTGCCAGTGCTGTTTTGGGAAAGGGTTGCATGTGCGCAAAATGGCCCCGGCGGACGTTTTGTGCATATACACTGCTAGAGCAGGGAGCTCTGGCAGCGTGCCCTGGGAAGGAGGCCTGTGCTGGACGTGGACCAGCAGGCCTTCCACACCCATGGCAGCTGTGATGCAGTTTCCTGGCAGCGGGACTGGCTCCTCCCCCTGGCAGCAGAGGAGGCCTGGCCTCCTGGCACAGGAACCAGCTCTGCTGACAGTGGAGGAGGCCCGGCTGGACCCAGCCACCGTCAGCAGAGACAAGAGCTCCTCAGTCCTCCTCACTCCCATTCTCTGAGGCCTGGCAAGTACGTGGCAGCCAGCGGGTGGGTAAAGAAGATCCCCAGGAGGTGGGGGTGCTAGGGACGTGGTCCTCAGGCTCTGAGGCCAGTACTGGGCCCCAGAGAATGGGGATGGGGGAGGTTGGACTCTGGTTCCCCTTCCCACTGAAGTCAATGGGAAGATTTCCTACGTCAGTGCAAAGTTGCTAGTGTTAGCATCAAAGAGCGTCAGGAACACGCTGCTCATGCCAGTGTTTGCCACAAAGGGGCCCCAGTCACCTCTAATTGGAGATGAAGGCAGAAGCAGGTGAATCAATTTAGGGAATTCATTGTACCCTGCTCCAGTACCTGTCTAGCTTGATGTTTCCAGAAATTAACTAATGATGATTGATGTCTTCCTTGGCATTGGACTTCATTGTTAACACTTAAGTGATCATTTTGGCAGAAGCATTAAGCTAATGTGCTTATTTGTCATTTTCGGATGCAGTGATAGCTTCTGGAGGAAGGAGCAGTGAATTCACCAGTGGCTGCCAAACAACACTGTCGTATCAGGCACCCAGGAATTCTCTCTTCCTGGTTCAAAGTCATTCTTAGATTTACTTGTTCCTCTCTGCCTTTGCTCCAAAACGGAGGTGGAAGAAAAAGAGATGCATTTCCTTCCCAATACAGAAAATATTCACTGCTTCTTGAACACCTACAGTAGACCCCTACAGTAGACAGTAGAATACCTACAGAAGATGTCCCCATTGATTTCAGTGGGAAGATACAGAACCAAAAATTGGGAACCGTAACGGTCCAATTTTCAGACCCATCCATTTTAAACTGAAACAGCTATTTTTGGACTATTTCAGTTAAAACCAAAGCCAAAATTCCCATCCCTAACCAATACCCATTCGTGCTCTGTACTAATAGACACACCCCATTTGCTGGTGCAACGGAAAAGTCAAAATGGCCAAAAAACCCTGGAATATTCAAACCGAAAATTCAGAAACACGAAATACTGATACAGAATACTTGAAAAATCATCTCTGCAAGTACCTGTTTCAGTAACAGATATTGTTCAGGTATCTGAAAATGCAAAACAAAACACTCCCTGGCTTACCTGTAATCAAGACTGTTCTACAAGGTAAGGATGTCTGACCTACCACCTACCTCATTTTCTAGCAATATGCTGGCTCCAGAAAGCTAGAACCTAGTGCTTTAGTGCAGCAGAAGCCCAGCTACCCAGAATGCACATTCTGCTGCAGTCCTTTAACAAACTATTATGTCATTTACTGGCCAAGACCGTGATCCAGCTAAGCCCGCTGGCGTGGGGCCAAAGAACTGCAAGCAGACGGAGGGATGGGTATGAGGGCCCAGGCACAATCAGAGCTCCGCCAGCCCGATTGCCCCTCTGACACTGCGGTGGCCACGCCCCCTCCGCCAGCATTGTAGTGCGGAGCACAATCCACAGAGGGAATGAGTGAATCTAAGAATGATTTTGAACCAGGAATTAGGACACTGAACCCTCCCCATCCCTCACTCCTCCTTTCCTCTCTCTCTCTCTCTCTCTCTCTCTCTCTCTCTCTCCCCCCTTCTCTCTCTCACTCTTCCCTCCTCTCTTTGCCACTCCCCATCTCTCTCTGTTACTCTCCCCTCTCTCCCTTCTCTCTTTCTCTGTGTCACTCACCCCTTCTCTTTCTCATGCCCTTACGTCTCACACACATACTCCTGGCCCCCTCTCAATTTCAATTCAATTTTATTATTATTAATAACCGGACGTAGCCAGAGGCCATAGCCCGTAGGATACTCATTAAAAATGTACAATTCAATATGCAAAAAGCTGTATTCCTGTCTCATCATGGCATTTCACTTATCATAACATCCATAACATTCATGACTTACTTTGAAGGAAACCCAAGCTTCATAATTTCCTACAAACTAAATAACTTAAAATTCAAACATTGTTCACAAATTGTAAATGATTTTAACAAACATTTAGCTACAGCCTGCTGCGTAACCTCAGGAAGTTGATCAGCTAATAGAATTATTACAAGTTCTGAAATTGATCTCCCTGGATAGCTGGTCAATATTGGATCCAGATATTCCGTTCTAATTTTATGATACAACTGACATTTTATACGAATATGTCTCACAGTTTCAACCTGCTGAAAATCAAAAGGACACAGCCAATCTGCAAAAGGTATCACAGCACAGTGTCTTTCTAGAACCTTAAGGGAATATATTTTGCCGGGCCGGAAGGAATATTTCCCCCAATACTGGGGACAAATTATTTTGTCAATAGTTGGCAGCCTGCCTGGCCCTAGGAATTACATCTAAATAAATCCCCAAAGATGGTGAGGCCTTAATTGCAGCAACTATATCCTCCTGTCTGGAAATATCCTCTATCCTTCTGTATATTTCTGACTTGGCCGCCAAAAGTTCCTTGCTCTGCAAATATAATACCGAAAATCCCAATTTAGTTGAAAAGTGTCTCATTGTGAGAGACCATGGGGATTCAAATGTATCTTTGGCAAAAAGGGGAAACAAACCTGACTGAGGGAATATTTCAGCACACAAACAGAGTGACAGGGCATATTTCATTACTTTCATGTTCCATCTGAGTAGCCCCCTCTCTGTTTGTCTCTCCCCCCTTTCTCGCTCTCATCCCCCCCACCCCCTTTCCTCCTGTTCAAAGGCCCCGCTGCACGTGTCCGCCCGTTGGGGGTGGGATGCCAAGTTTCCTAAATCTGGCATGCTGGGACTACATTTCCCAGCATGCCAGATTAGGAGACATAGCGGTGGCCCCCAACATGCGCATACGCGTGGCGACACAGCAGGCCCTTTAAATGGCGGCGGTGGCAGCAGTGGTAGCATCAGGCGGGAGCTGGGGGGGGCATTAATTTTTTTCTCTCCTCACCCAGGCTGCTGCGGAGGGGGCTCGGGGCCAAGCAGGCCAGTGGGGTAGTACAGCGGGCAGCCTGCCAGCACCAACTGGGGTTGCAGACTCTGGAGGCAGTGTGTAGGGTGCCCCCCACCCCAACAGGGATGGAGCCCGGGGTGACTGCCTCGGTCCGCCCCGCAGTAAGGCCAGTCCTGAGTGAGCAGGACTCATGTTGGCACAAAAATCTTGGGACAATTTGTGAACTGTTTTCTGGCGGGGATGTTTACTGTTTCCAAAAGCAACAAAATATTGGTTTTGATGTCAGCACCAACCTGTTGAAGTGAGGGCTCTTAGCAATTCCAGAAGTTACTTAGCACCTTGCAGGATGAATCTCAAATGGAAGTGAAGGGACATTAAAGTGAAACACCCTTTACGAACCACCCTTAAATGCGATCAATGCATCCCCCCCACCTTTCTTTCTTTCTTTCTTTCTTTCTTTCTTTCTTTCTTTCTTTCTTTCCTTGGTTGCTGCTGTGCGCCACATGTCTCAAGAGCTCCCTCCCAAGTGACTACTTTCATTATAAATAACTGCCTTGCATTTTCTCAGTCCTAAGTGTAAGATGCTGGAAGAAGGGCTCTGTGTGGATAGAAAGCTTGGACACACTCATCAGCAGTAGTTGGTGCAATAAAAGATGTCATCAGGACAACTTTGTCCACAGAACTATAGGCAGAGGGCTTACAAGGATCACACTACAGGCAGGCATTGTCTTTATTTTCCAAGTTTAATGAGCTAGCTGAGAGCAGACCATTTGCCAATGACAGGACTATGGAATTTGATCATTCATTCATTCAAAGGTACTACTACTGGCATTTCTATTTGGGTGGGTAAATTCTATACACATGAAAACTTGGAGTAGTCAGGGCAAAGAATTTGACTTATCCAATTCAAGAGGCAATCCATTGTTAGACTTTGGGCTGGAGAAAACATCTTGCTTTGACTTACTCAAAATTGTGAGTTATGCAAGTTTGACTTAAGAGAATCCCATGTACATGAACTCAGTAACCAGATGGATACATCCAGTGCAATATATACTGTATCACTGACTGCCATTTTGACCCAGTTACCTAAATCTGAAGTGTGACTGAGTGTTTTACATTAATGAAACAGCATGCTTGAAATGGCTGTCATGAATCAAGGTAGCAATCACACTGAGTTTTAAATTCAGCCGGTTAAAAACACTCTCCCAACCACTCTGTCCCGCGCCCTATTGTTTTCTCAGAATTTACATTCCCATCACATTTCTTGTCAAACTCTCCTCACCCTCCTCTTTACCTGTAATGAAGCTGACTGTAGAACTTTCACAACAGCTCAGCTCTGGGTCTCCCCACGTCACCATGGTAACCCGAAAGTTGTAATACCAAGCAGGTAAGAGGCTGGCTATTCTCTGAAAAGGCAAAACAAAAGATAAGTGGCAGCTCAGGAGAGTTGGCACATTCACACGAAAGTGTCTTTACAAGGCCGGGAGAAAATATCTGATTGCAAATCTCGCAGATTTTTGTGGACATGTGAATGCGCTATTCCACCTAATTTCTACTTTTATGTGCATTTACAAGGCCGATTGACATGGCTGTGAAATCAAACTCTTTTTACAAGGTTGGGAGAAAATGCATAAAAGTAGAAATTACACGGAAAGTGCATTCACAGGTGCTTCTTTCCTGCTTCTCTCCTGCTTGCACTAGAGCTGATTTTGGATCATTTTCAACTATTTGATTTGAAAGAGAGGGGATAAAAACCCAACCATCAGCAGCAAAAAGTTAAATTTGGAAGGGAGCTTGGGAAGAGACATGATGCTTCCCCCTTCCCAAGTGCACAAATACGCTGCAAAAAGGGAGATTAGGTCACCCCATCTCCTGTCAAAATCATGCCACCTACCCTCACGAAGTCTTCTTCCCGTAAGAACAGGAGTCATTTATGCTTGAATGAATTTGGCCCTTGACCCCTTCAAAAGTGAAATGGAAAACACAAAGGGAAAGTTAGAATGTGTGTGCTGTTGTGGCCTGGCATACTGGGGGCTTCGGGAAGGAATGACAGTTGCTGTAAGTCTCCTTAAGTTAAAGCAGGCAGGCGGCTTTGCTCTTGCTGCTCACAGGACAATAGTAGTTTTGCTACCTTATTTCCGGACCACTCCCTGTCTCCAGTTCCAATGAAAAAACTGGGATAGACTAGTCACGATCTGCTATTAACACTGTGCACTCTTACCCATACCTCCCAATATTTCAGGTGGCGAAAGAGGGACAAGATCATCCCCTTGGCCAACAAGTCTGCTGCCCTTCAGAAACTAACTCTGCCCCTTCACACATGTACACATACCCAGACACCCCTCCCAGCATTCAAAGCACACACAGAGGGACAGAAGCTCTCACACTTCTTGTCATTCCATCATCTGCCCATTTTCCTTTCACCCTCTTTGTTTGCTGAATCCCATTGTCCTCTTTCAGGGGTCAAAGTTCCTCTTTCAGGAAAGAGAGACCCCAAAACACCAGTATTCAAGCCTTAAGCATGTCTTTCCTGGAAGGCAACCAGTTGAAATAGGTGCTTAGGGCTTAAATACTGGTCTTTTTGTCTCACTCAAAGAGGGACTTATCCTCCTAAATAGGAACAGTTGGAGGCATGTTTGGTGTTTGCCTACCAGTTAGGAACACAGGATGATTCCTGCATGCAGTGGGGAGGGGGAGTAGGAGAGGGAGGGCCCCATGCAGAAGCCATTTTGACCAATGTTAGTTGGGAAGAAGGAGAGGGAGGGACCCATCCAGAAGCAGTTTTAACTAACAAAATTAGTGTTGTTCTCAGTGATGTCATTGGCTTTTATCCCTGAATTGCATTTGTGATTGACAGCTGCCATGTAAGGATCTCATCCATACCGAATTGAGCGAAGTTAGGCATTTTGCAAAATGATGGTGTGGGCCCCCTCATAACTTAGGAATGTTTAATGGACACACCATTGGTTGGATCTGGCCCTGGACCAACTTCTCACCCACTAGCTTTGGACCTAGAAAGCTGAAAGGAAGAGTCTATAGCTCGAATTCAGATCACCAGGTTCTGTATTTGACTTGCAACAGACGTTTGTGCGAGGCACACTATGGACAGGGCCCACAGACGGACTATATCCCTCCCCCACACTTAAAGGGGCTTATATGAGCACAGTCCCCAGAATCAGAGTCATTAGAACATACTGTTCCATGGAGACGGCATCTGTGACATTATTCAAGCACAGTCTATTTGAATGCTCTATTTTAGACAGAAGTGAATCCAGAAAAATCTGGGGCCGACAAACAACCCTATAAAAGGGAGGACTAATCAGAGGTGGGATTCAACATTTACCATCTTGAAGTCAATGCCTCAGCTCAGACTAACTTTAAAAGGTGATAACTAGACTCTGTCTTTTACTTTAGCATTACAGAGAACAGTTAAATCCTAGAGAGAAGCAGAGATAACTAAACTCAACATAATTCTTCCCCCCTGCATGTACCTCCCTCCAAAATGAAACTGAGCTTTACACAATAGTGGGCAATGTTATGTATTTCATTGGTCAACTGTATTAACACTGGAAGCTTCATATTCAATATCTTTCTAAAATGATTTGGGTTTAATTCTAATTATGCTGCATCGTGATTGTGACAAATCAATAACATTTAGTAAATTATTTCCAAAGAGTTTCACATTTAAAATTTACAGTGGTACGCCCTCTTCCAATTAGTAACTCCAGCATGAATGGTGTTATGCGTGAGTTGCTATGAACCATTAAGGGTTTTCATTCGGAGCAAATCTTTCCTGCCGGCCCTGATTTTGTATAATCACCACTTTTGGAACAAGTCCCCTTTCTAAGCAGAAACTGCTGTGTTCTTTTCTCAACCCACGCAGGTAAAGTCTGCTCAAAATCCATATTTCATGTTTTGGTTTATTGTAGAGAGGACAGGTCGAGTATATATTTCTTTTGCTCTCACAGATTTTGCTCCTGATCCTGTTGATTTATGTATGCGCCTATATTTAAACACATCAGCAGTCCTATTGACTTCTGTGGGGCAGCTCGCATCATTAGAGTTAAGCGCATGAATAAGTCTTTGCAGAAACAGGACCTTTAAGGCCATGCTTTGACAGGTAAAACAGAGAGGTGGTTTTCAATCATGTTAGCGCAGCCAAGACAGCCTGGCACAGCTGAAAAGCCCCGTCAACATTTAGACTGACGTGTCTGAAGCTACGCTAGCTGAGGTCAATCATACTTATGTATGCATGTATATAAATAAAACCGTTTACTGTGGTGTAACTGAGAGGAGATACGAACACATTAGCTTGCAACAAAGAACCAATAAAAGGGTTTTTCGACTCTGCTAAAGCTAACCCAATAAAGCTAACATGACTGAAAAATGCACCCTAGTTATTCTGCTACTCAAATAAAATAAATTTTGCCACTTCCTTTCCCCCCTTGTGGTGGAAATGTCAACACTTAATTATTTATTGACACTTACTCTAAGCCTAGAGCTCAGGGAAGGTTACAACATATAATGAAATCATATATATGTCTGCATGTATATAAATAAAACCATTTAAAAATCTCCTACCCCTAACTTTTGCCATCCCTAGCCTCACCTGCCAAATGCTTGGCTGAATGACCAGTTCTCACATTGCCTATGGAAAATGATCAGGCTCGGGCTTTGGCAAGCCTCCAGCAGAAGGGAGTTCCAGGGCTGTGGAGCAGCCACCAAGAATGCCTCTCTGTGTGCACTTGCTGTACGGGATGTGGCACGCACTGATGATACATGCAAGGAGGCACTCCTGACTGATCTCAAGGACCGCAATGGGGACAAAGGTTTTTTTTCAGATATGTGGGGCCAAGGTCATTTAGGGAACTATAGTCTTACTTATCTACCTTTGTCCAATAGACAGGCTTGCCTTGACTTTTTTGGCCAGTCAAGAGAAGATGCAAGAGTTTTTATGGCATGGATTAGGTCTGATACCAAATAGCGCTTCAGTTTTTGTGGAACCGTTCTGCAAAACAGAACGGCTGTCGAAATTTCGATTGGTATTCTGAGTGGCCACGCTGCGTACGCACAAAGGGTGGCGGACACGCTGGTCATGCAAAAAAATGGTAGCAACCATAATGGTACTGTCATTTTGCAAACCTATTTCCAGTCATGCCTGTTCAGTCCTACACCCATTGCTGGAATCCCACACATTGTTGTAACAACAACAACAACTTGTGGGATTCCCTGTACTTGCGAAGGGTATTGCCTCTCATAACAAAACAAATCTCCCCAGTTTGTGTAAAAAATATCTTGTGCCAAGTAGAGTTGGGCATTTCTGCTATATAGCAGCTCAAAGCCAAAACACGTTACCAGATGGGAACTCATGGCATGCTGGTGTGTGTAATTATACGCAACAAGTACTTTACCACAGATGAAGTTAAGGAGACGGTAGCTGCTATTTCATAGTAGGTTGTCCACTCCGAGGTCATTGTTGAAGGGTTGAAGTAAAACATTTCTACAACATACTTCCTGAAGACTCCAAGGTAAGGCCTGTTCCAGCTCAGAATCACAGCAGTGGGCCCCAAAGGGTACAGCATTAAATCCTTTATTCCAGTGGGAACTATAAACCAGAAATGGGGTGGGATTAGAAATGTTACAAATGAATGCAAAATGTTTCCACTGATAAGGTTGGGCATTTCAAAAGACTTTGGCTCCCATGATCTGACCATAGATCAGGGTTGGCCAAATTGTCACTCGGAAGCTACAACTGAGCAGTTCAAGTGCAGCTCTTGGCCAGAGCTGTATTGCCAACTGCATTGCCTTAATGAGCCTGTGTCTTACTTTATTGCATCCAAGTCTCAGCAGCTGAATCATGGCTGCTCCTCAGAACCTCAGCTGCCAGAACCACAGAACAACAGCTCCACCTATGGGACCAATGCAGGCGCTGCAACATTTATGTTTCATAAGTGGCCTGAAAAAATATACATCGGTGACCACCCTACAGCCAATACATCACGAAGCAGGAGAAGGTTGTGATCACACACTTGTTTGTGTGTGTGTGTGTGTGTGTGTGTGTGTCTTGTGGCTCGGGACCATATGAGGATTTTGGTACATGGGGTTTGGGAACTTTGTTCACCTGCACCATAGAGGATGGATCAGGAACTGCTGAATGTAACTCTTTTCAGTGGGTAAAAACAACTGTAACCGGGGCCCGCTTTGGCCTGGAACCCACCAACACGTGTCCATGTGCTGCCAGATGTTGGCCCGGGACTGCCCCGAGGCAGGTAGGCAGTTAGTCTGGGCTGCGTCTTCGGAAAATCTCTGAGGATGGAGCCTGGGCCAAGGGCTGCCCATATGGGCCATCACGGTGTTCAGCCCCGCCAACCCCGCTTCAGGGCAGGGGCCGCCATGTCTGTCCGCCATAGTGGAGGCGGGGCACTGAGAGCAGGGTGAAGGCAGGGCCAGCTGCCCACACATTTGTTGAGCACCTCACGCTCCCTGGGGCATGCGAGTGGCAGGATGGCTCAGTTCAGTGCCCCTCCCCAAGCCATGGAGGGGTGGCCACTCTTTCCTACTCTAGAGCCGGACTGGAGAGCCACTGCACCACCCAAGCCTCTGTTTTTACCCCAGGGTCTAAATGAGATTTGGCCTCTTTTGAAATTCTGGCAGTTTTTTGTACCTTGCTTTAGCCAAGATAAACCCATGTTCAATCTGTTCCTGGCAAAAAATTTCAGGTGCATAATTAATGCTATGCATAGCCTTATTAGCTCCAACATACACTCAATATTCATATTTAATATTCTATACTGCTACAGAGGTTCCAAAAATCTAAGAGTTGGGCTTTTTTGGTTGTTTAAAAAAAAATCAGTTTGAGTACATATAATTGATGGTTTAAAGCACCAGGTACATTGTTGGTACTATATGAATACATAATAATAATTAATAATTAATTAACTAATAGATGGATAGGTTACCAATGGCAAATGTAACTGGATCGGAAGGTGGTCCAACCAGGGGTCCCTTCCGCAGGTAAACCACAACTTGGTACTGAGCACCAGGAACAAGGTTTTCAATAACGTTGCTGCTTGTATTCACCTATAAAAGGAAAAGGAGTGAGAAAAGAAAAAAGCAGGACTCCAAATACCATTCGGCAGTAATTAAAATATAAAAGGTTTGATCCCAGACTCACTGAGCACAAGACAATATCAAGGTGTTCATTCACTTCAGCGGAGACCACAACCGACCAACGGCCTGATCCTAAACTCACTCGTGCACATGCAATGCATATTGTGCGTTGTTTGTGCGTACACCACATTCCTTACACAGGGGTTGTGCGCAGGATGCACCCACACCCTTTTGCGCAATGAGGAGGGCTTAGGATGAAGCTGTGATTCCTCAGTTGGATCAGTGTCAAAGTCAAGTCTATCAGATGGGGCGTGCATCCACATTTGTCACTGAGTCTGCTGATGATTTGATTCCAGAGAATTGAACACAATTTAGTACGATACCTTCACATCTAGGGACCAATTAAATATTGGGTAACTCAAATACACGTGACGGTGGCCTGCTCTGGCCCATGACCCAGCAGCACATGTGTTTATGCGCCACCAGATGTTAGCCCGGGACGGTCCTGGGGTAGGTAGGCAGCTAGCCCGGGCTGCATCCTCAGAAAATCAAGTATATTGTTGACATACTATGATTTCAATTAGAGCTGTAAGTGTTAACTAATTAATCAGCTGGATTAATTGGTTAATGCATCGATTGCAGATAAAAATAAAAACATTAAAAAATATTAACTGAACAAATGAAAAATGCAGTTTAATAACATAAGCAGTGCCGTACTGGGTGAGATCAATTCCATCAATCCCAGCACCTGTCTCCGACAATGGCCAATCTGGTCGCTTGCAAGAAGTACCCAACAGGCCCGAATGGGGTGATCTGTTCCCTGATGCTCATTCCCAGCTCCGGACAGTAAGAGGTTGTGTTCCCCAAAACCTACTCAGCTAATGGATTCCACAAAATCTACCCAGACTCCAGAAACTTGTCCAATCCTTTTTTAAACCCAGCTATACTACTGGCCTTGACCGCATCTTCTGGCAAAAAATCCAAAACTTAATTTGCATTGATTGGAAAAACAAACAAACTTTGTTTTAAATCTGCCACTTGTTAGTTTCATGGGATGTCCCCTAGTTCTAGTAGTATTTGAAAGGGGAAATAACTGTTCCCTTTTTGACGCATTCCACACCACTCATGGTTTTATACACTTTTATCATATCCTCTCTCAGGCCACATTCACACCTGACGAGGAGGCGCTGTTAAAATGCCGCACAGGCAAGGACGCAGAAGCGGGGAGGCACCTAATGCCGGAATTAGCGCCGGTATGAACAGGGTTCTGCCGCAGCTTTGCTTGTGCATGACAGGGCACAAAATCCAGCCCTGTCATGCGCGAGCAAAGCTGCAGCAGAACCCTGTTTGCATCGGCGCTACTTCCGGTATCGGGCTCCTCCCTGCTGCCATGTCCTTGCCTGCGCGCCATTTTAACAGCGCCTCCTCGTCAAGTGTGAATGTGGCCTCAGTCGTCTTCTCCAAGCAGAAAAGCCCTAACCTATCAAGGCTCTCTTTGTATGGAAACTGTTCTATACCCATCATCATCTTTGTTGCCCTTCTCTGTACCTTTTCCATTTCTACTATATCTTTTTTGAGATGAAACAATGAGAACTGCACACAATAGTCATGGTGCGGTCACATCATAGGCTGTTTTTACACGCCCCCCCCCCTTGGGTGTACGAGACGGTGTTTGATGCGAGGGGGATGTCCATGTAAATGTCGTGGTGGTGGGTGGGGGGATGGGTGTTTGTCCGTGCGAACAGCACAGGCGATGGGTGGAGGTGCATGCGCGCTCCTGACATACTCTCCTCCACCCATCAACCACCCACGGAGCCATCTGGCAAACCAGAGTCTCCGTGGGTGGAGATGGGTCGGTGTGTGCTCGTGGGAACACACCCATCCCCCCACCCACCGCTGCCCGTGTAAAAAGGGCCATAGAATTATATGTAGGAATTATTTTATTTTTAAACTGACTCAAGTAACAGATGCCTCTACTAAAATCTAGCAATACTTTCTGTTTTTTCCCGTGAAGCACCTGCAGCTACCACTGATTTCACTTTGAAGGGTGGGTGATCATCTCAGAAAAAAACAGGACCCGAATTCAGGAGCAGGTCTGTCTTTTGCTGCTATGTGAAACTAACAGCAATAGTGTAAGGATTTTGTAATCTCATAAGTCAGGGTGTCAACTGAATGCCTGTAGAGATCAGAAAGTGATTACCCTTCCCTCACCTTGCATGTACCACACGGCACAAACTGGCTAGAGGCCCTTGTGGATTTTCCCGACCATTGGGTACTAAAGCATCAGTGAGCATTAAAAGCTTCAGCTCTGGAGCATCAGGTATCAGTCAGTGCCAGAGGCCGAGTGGCTTGATGGGACGGACTTAAGAGTCTAATCTAGCCTGACAAATTCCACATCTTTTGGAGTCAGCTATCAATAAACGTACAGACCAATCTTGAGAAAAGCCTCTTTCATTGCGTCTTCCTCTCAGTGAGTCGTGAGATGTATTTCCATCTCCAATCCTAGTGCAGTTTGTTTCTTTTACCAATCTGTAGACCCACATGGAATTGCTCAGAGCTGCTGTTGCTAAGACAAGGGGTATTTTCAGACGTGATGTTGGCACAGACTAATCTGCTTTAGCGCGGATTAATCTGGGTACCAGATAAAAATGGCTGCCAGATGTTACCACGGTCTGACGCCCAACCGTGCTGTTTAGCCCGGGCTGACACACATGGAAATCCCCGAGTGACAGCCCAGGCTAAACTCCACCACGATCAGGAGCCAGCCGGTAAAGCGGGCTATCGTGTGTGATAGCTTGCTTCACTAAACCCAGTCCGGAGTAGAGCTGGGGGCTGGGCGCCATTGTGGCCGCTGAGGCAGGGAAGTGCGGACGCACGTCTGTGTGTCTCCACACACCCCCTGGCCTGGGCCGCTGTAACACTTCATTGGCGGCCCAGCCAAGTTCGACCAGGAGTGACGGGTCCCACCATGGCATGGAGCAGACGGTGTTCCATGGTGGGCCCATCTCGTCTGAAAGCACCCAGAGTTTATTATCAATGCACTTTGTGGCACTAGTTTTAGTGTGGATGAAATGAAAGGAGTGGATTGGTCTTTAATACCTGATTCAGGAAGGCAGGCTGCTTTAACTTAGAATCATAGAGGGAAGGAACCACGAGGGTCATCTAACCCAAACCCCTATTCTGATGCAGGATGAATACAGCTACAACATCCCCGACAGACGGCTTCCTAGCCTCTTTATGAAAACCTCCAGGAAGGGGAGAGGCAGAGAGGGAACACGGTGTCTATGTGGGGCGGAGAAGCCTCAGCTACCACAGATGAGAGCCAGCATGGTGTAGTGGTTAAGAGAGAAGTGCTGGGACCAGGAGATAGGGGGAAGGCCCCCCCAGTTCCAGACTGGTCTTAGCCATGAACTCAGTGGGTGACCTTGGGCCTGTCGCAGATCTCTCAGCTTAATTTACCTCACAGGTTTGTCGTGAGTATTATTAGTTGGGTTAATTAGTTTAATGTTAACGGTTAAATGTTGATTGTTAAAGTTAAAAAGTTGAAATGTGAGCCACCCTGAGCTTAAGGAAAATGGCAGGATATAAACTGAAATAATAATAACAAAAGCAGCATAAAATAAATAACAGAGGAAGGGGATGTTGTTGAAAAAGGTTTGATAACTGTTGGGTTAGAGCTGGATTAACTCTAGGATTGTAAGGTCAAGCCATGGTCCACAGGCAGTCTCCCAGGGATCATCCTGTAGGACCACACAGCCAGCAAATACCTTTGATGGGTGGGAGGAATCTAGTCGGGCAGAGGCCGTTTTTACATGGGCGGCACTCGCGCTCGAACACCCAGAAGTGTTCTAGCGTGGGTGCCACCTGGGTAAACCCCATGGGGATGGGGGTGCGCACTCCCACACACATGCATTCCCACGCATGGAGGCACCAGAAAAAATAGGTGCCTCCGTGCATGGAGATGCGTGAGGATAGGTGTGCGCCCCCATCTGAACCCTCCCCCACCCACTGCACACAGACTGCGGCGCACCCCCACGCAGCCGCGGCAGGTGTAAAAGGGCCAGAGTAGCAGTTCTAGCCACCACTGAACATGACACAGAGCAACCACCAGGTGCAGTGGGGAAGGGCCTGCTACCATGTACAGCTGGATACAAGACGCAATGGGGCAGCAGAAGCCCTGCAGTTACATGGTCTCAGGTAATAAAATCCCTGTCGTTCTCCTCCTCCCAATTCTCTTCCCCATCCAGAGCAGTTGGAACTTTGGGGGAGACTCTGTGGGTGGGCACTGTCCAGCGTTCTGTGGGGCCAAATTTGTTGCCACTTGGACTGTCCTTTCTAATTTGTTCATGGAGTACATGCATCAAGGCTCCAATAGCCCCTCCCCTCCCCTCACAAAGGGGTCCACTTGTGGTCATACAATGTACATTTGCCTGGATCTGTTCCTGCTCAGTCACATCTTGCAGCCCTTAGGGTTTCTGATCTCTGATTAGCTTAAGTTGCCCACCCCTGCTACTGGGAGGACTGATTGGTTCTTTAGAATTTTTATCTTTGCAAATACAGATGCATTGATAATTCAAAGCCGAATGGCAACATGGAAACAAATTTAAGCCCATACATTGCTTGCAAGGTTACTGAAAGTTCTTTATTTGTAATGTAGGATTGCATAGTCAGATCGTGAGACCCTTTCTTCCGCAGTCTGTATTCATACCGAAATGAATTTGAGAGCACAATTGCTACCCATGAGTAATGCCTGCTATTTTGAGTAGTTTATCAGGTACCTGATCGGTACCCAAGTACTAACTGGACATTGCCTCCCACCCACCTCCTCTTCCTGCTCCCGTACCTCCCCCTACCCCCTCTCTCCTCACATCCTTCCCTCCTGCCTCTCTCGAGGAAATCTCCGCTCTGCTCTCTTCATCCAACCCCTCCACCTGCCCCGTCGACCCCCTCCTCTCCCGCCTCCTGACCTCTATTGCTCCCACTGTCACCCCCCCCGCTTCTACACGTCATCAATCTCTCCCTTTCCACAGGCTCCTTCCCCTCTGCCTTTAAGCATGCCACTGTCTCCCCCATCCTCAAAAAGCCCACCCTG
>QEPC01005362.1:554451-565346 GCA_003113815.1 Sphenodon punctatus
GCCAAGACCGAACTCCTCATTTTTCCTCCCTCCCCTTCCTCTCCCTCTAACCTGCCCATCAGCATCGATGGAGTCACCATCCATCCTGTTCTCCAAGCCCGCAGCTTGGGCTTCATCTTTGACACGCACCTCTCTTTTAAACCTTACATTGACTCCATGGCCAAATCCTGCCGATTCGCTCTCCATAACATTGCTCGAATCCGCCCCTTTCTCTCTACCTACGTTTATATGCGTTATGTCTCTCTATATCTGATATATTTTTGTAAACCACCCTGAACCTTTGAGGGAAAGGCAGGGTAAAAGTTGAATAAATAAATAAATCAGCATATCAGGTGGCATGTCAGCCACGCATCAAGTACCAGTTAGTACCTGATGTTACCAGGTCAAATACTGAAATTTCAATGGGTCTACTCGGTTTTGTGGATACTTGTTTCAGCTCGAGGCTGAAAATGAAGATCAAGCAAGCTTGTGTCCTTCTGCACTAGGGGAGGTTCCGTCCTCTCACTTGTGAGCTGACCTTACAATTGACTGGTTACTATGGGACAGGTTTCAAAACCACAAATGGCACTCAGGAGTAATTGCTGTTCCATGGGACTGGTGCTGATGTGCTATCTAAGCCTTTGAAAAAATCTTTCCTTAACTCACATTGCATTATTTTCTACTTCCTGATTCGACGGCTCAAAGTTAAGAAGTCAGAAGAAAATTTCAAAACTATGTCTAGACTGTGAACATTTCTGGGGCAAAATCGTTCATGCCAACACAGCCATATGAGCACTGAGAAGGCTTCCACTTCCATGATCAATCTTGGGTAGAAAAACCAAAATCACTCGGACGACTGTTCAAATGAATGTCCCTTTTTAGAAAAAGGGATGCAAATGTTTGTCAAAGCAAATTTCTTCAAACAAATATTCATGAAGACTTCCTTGCATATTCATTCAGCATTAATGCAGGTTCTAACCTCAAGAGATCAATTAAACCAATCTGGAATTCCTTCTCCTCATGCTACGGAACTGAAATCATAAATCAGAGCTGGCATCCTTCAGCTTCTGCAAAAGTCTGGGTGTGACCCTCAGTTAAGTCTGGTCTGTGGCTGTTTTTTATTATTAATTATTTATTATTAATTATTATTATTATTATTTGGCTCCTTTCCAGTTCCTGGATCTGGCCTGTGGATCCAGTTCACATCCTCAACACTGAAAAAGATAATCGGGGGGAGCAGGGCTAGTCTTATCACAGGGCGACCCAGGGTGACCACCCTGGACCCTGCTCTTTCTGGGCCCTGTTTTTAGCAGGACAGAATGTGAGGCCTCACTCCCTCTCAGTGTGGCCCCAAACACAACCACCTTTAGGGCCCCAGGGAAGGTGCCCCCCAGGTGGGGTCCCAGGTGAGGGGCCACCAGGGACCCACACATCTTGGCCCTGAGCCCTGTAAATCCTAAGGCCAGCCCTCAGAGGAAGGCAGTGAAGATGAAGCAATATGCTTAAAGGACAGGGGATGGATCAATGGAACGGATCTACAATCTAGATTAGAGATGAAATATTTATTTGCAGTGAATACACTTTGTCAGATATCTTATCGGAAACGGTCACTGAGCAAAACTATGGGAAGCAACTAAGTGACCTAGGAGCCTGCTCCCATTGAAAAATCATGTTTGAAAACTGCTCACTCTTTCCTCTCTGCTCAAAAAAAGTGTCAGTGCCGTGCCTTGACTTGTTTGCAGTAATGCTCACAAGGGTGTGGCACCACCCATGGGTAAAACTTCATTTTTTCCCTACAATCTGGTGAATCTTTCTACATTACAGTATTTCAACATTATAACTGCAATATATAAGAAGGCATCCTGCCTTTTACCTCCGTGCAATAATTCTTCTCCAGCCTTTGTCTCTCCTTTTGTTTCTGGCAGGTCACTGACACAACAGACACTATTGTGTTGTTGCCGCTGTTCTCTTGGGAAGATGTCCAGGACAATAAGGCAGTGGTAGAGCTCAGCACCATCACACTCACATGCTGGGGCTTTTCAGTCAGTTCTTCTATCCATTCTCCTGTTGGGCCTGAAATATTCCCACGGAGGCAAATATAAGTGAAGTCATGCGGCCAACTCTATCCCGCTCTATCCAACCTCTATCTCGTTATTGGCACATAGGACATTCTGCTTGGCAAAGGGAATGCAGTGTTAGTGAAAATGATGGATCATATTTATTTCCACCTTAAGAAAAAGAAAAAAAAAAACGTCTGGAAATGACTCTACTAGGTGTTTGACCAACAGTAGGCTCTTGGGTCAGCCAATCGTCAAGGCTGGTTTGCTTAAAATAGAGCCAAAACCGATATTTGCAGTGAGCGTCTTTACATGCTCCAGCTTTCTCCCGGACTTCGAAATCTGGGTTCTGCAAACACGCACGGGGTGAGGGGTGTGTGTGTGTGTGTGTGTGTTAGACACTCACTCCCCTCTCCTGGAAGTTGCCCAGGCGCTATTGTAAACAGCAGTGCTGGGCAACTCCTCCATATATTGAGACCCGGACTTGTAAGTCCCCGATATCAGTGGACTTAGAAGTAAAGGTCTCAAAATATGCAGCAGTCGCCTGGTGCTGCTGTTTACAATGATGCCTGGGTGACGTATGGTGGGATGGTGTGACTGCATAACACACACACACACACCCCGCGTGCGAGTTTGCAGAACCCAGACTTTGAAGTCCAGGAGAAAGCTGGAGCATGTAAACACCTAGTGAATGCTATATCCTTAGCACTATTGTACATGCTCAATAGCCAAAACAAAGTAGCCGAAAGACAAAAATGACCAACCTGAATAACTGAAATAAATGAAGCCACCAAACCAGAATACCCGAAGAAGGAGATATGTGAATATCTGTTTTGGCTGCGAATATTGTTCAGATACTTGGAGGGCTATCCAAAAATGTGAGTAATATTTGTGAATATCGAATCCAGTATTTGTTTCAGCTCTGCTTACATGGGTTTAGTGGATCTGCTCCCCGACACATGAAAATTCACGGAGGGTATGCTCTATGGGGAAGCAGGTTCCATAGACAACTCCCAAGCTGATGGATACCCTTATGAAGTGTGTCATAATCACACTATTTATATTCACAGAGTCTAGACGGTGGCTGCCACGTTGCTCCCAAGGGCCTTAGGTGCCTGATTAGTCAGACAACACCATGATATACGGAGAGTAATCTGACAGAAAGACTCATACAGGAGCAGGCAAGAGAGGAGAGGGCAGGAATGGTTTTGTTTTTTCTAATTATTGTTTTGAGCTTGGTTAAGAATTAATAACTGGCACACTGTGAGGGAGAGAATACTCCTGGACTCAGAATGGTTCAGAAGGCGGTCTTGTGTGATGGAGATGTTTAACAAATGTAGGCAGAATAGTTCAGATGCTGTCTTTTATTGGACCAACTTAATTTTGTTCAAAAGTGAAAATGTTCCTATCAATGACTTGAGTGTCATTTTTTTACCACATTCTGTCCATGAAAACTCAGGTATCAGAAATGATTTGAAGATGCTTTTTCAACTTCACAATTTGCCTAAACTATGCCCTTATTTATCCGTGGCTGACCTGGTGACAGCGTCCCCAATGTCCTGGTGACCATGAGGCTTGATTCTTGTAATTCCCTCTCCTGTTTCCGCATCATTTGCAGCTTGTTCAGAATGTGGTTTCTGACAGGTTTGGGCAGCTGTGATCTCATTACCCTCACTCTGCATTGGCTGCTGGTCGAGTGGTGGACTGAATTTATGACTGCATTGCCGGCTTTCAGGGCCCTGAACAGTTTCGGTCCCGGCTATATTTGGGACCTGCTCCTGGAACCTCACCCTCACGGCTATCTGTGCCCAGGAACCACCCCGCTGTTTGGGAATCCCACCATCAATGAGCAACTGGACCTTGGCTGTGGCAGGTTCCTCAGTGTGGCACTCGCTCCTCCCAGATATATTAAACATCTCACTTCCTCCCTCCTCATGTTTTAAAAAGTGCCTGAAGACTTTTTTTTCTCTCTCTAAATCTCTAGGTGCTTTTAGAGCAGGGGTGAGGAACCTCTGGCACAGGGTCCAAATGCACCCCCTGCAAGTTTTAATGTGGCCCCTTTCCAGTTCCTGAATCTGGCTCCTGAATCCAGTTCCTACCCCCAAGCACTGAATAACTGAACTCAGGTTATTAGCATAGACGAGGGCATGCACACAAGGATAGGGGACAGATCCATGGCACAGACCCATGATCTGGACCCTCCTTTTCTAGAGCACCCCCACCCCCAACTTCCATGTGGCCCTTGGAGCTTTTTAAAGCAGCATTCAGGTTCTCCAACCCTGTTTTAGAGGATCCGCTGCTGGCTTCCTCTAAATGTACTTTTTCCTCCCCCTTCCCCTCTTAAACTGTTTAAACTGGATTTTAAATGGATTTTAAGCTTTACTGTAAAGTGCTCTCAGTGCCATTTGGTGGCAGGGGGGCACTATGTAAATAATAATTTAATAAATGATAATTGTATTATTATTATTATTATGATTATGTTATTATTTATTACATCAGAACTACTTTGTCTCCATCCCTTACATTTGGGGCCAACACAACAGCCACACTATCTTTAAATTAATAACACAGCATTCATTAACTCTTACATAGAGTAACCACTTTGTTTACGTTTTTAATGGTGAGGGTGTTTTTAATGGTAATGGTGAGGGTGTTATCACTGATGCTCCGTAGATTGCTGGACGCATGAAGGAAGGAATTCCTTCTTGATCACTTAGCCGCACAGATGAACACTGAACACCAATAGAACTAAATAAGCTGATGTCCCAGACTTGAAGTGCTGGTTAGGATTTGCAATATTCTCACCAACAGAAATTATCTAGAGTAAAATGATCAAAGAGTAAAAGATGGAAACAAAATAGTTCAGACGAGGACACCTTTCATTGGGCCAACTTGTATTGGTGAGGGTATGCAAGGTTTTGGACCGCACAGAACTCTTAATCAAGCTGATAATACGTCAGAACTGAAAGCTTTCCTCAACAGAAGTTAGTACAAGGAAAACAGATCATCTGAACTACTTTGTCTCCAACAGAAGCTAGTCCTATGAGCGATATTCCTGGACCCTGCTGGGATTGAGGATTAATAAACAGAAGAGACAAATGAGGGTGTGGCTTGGCTATTATTAGCCTAGCTGGCCCAAGCTAAAGGTGGCAAAGGGGAAGGTTGGAGCTGCTTGCCTGCTCTGGCTCGGTAGAACTGGAGGGGTTACTCAAGGCCCAGCAACCTCAGGGGGATGTTTGTATTTATATTGTTTCTTGGACTGATTCCACGTGATCTCGGATGTAAGTGAACCCACAAAGTTGGCTCTCACAGGGAGGTCAGTGGATCCAGGGGAGTTGGGGTCCTGTGTGAAATGGGGATTCAGGCCTCCTCTTAACACAGGATTGTTTCTTCATGAGCTCCAAGTGTTGGGGGCCATCTCTAAATTCTCTGCAACTCCTCCAGTGTTCATGGCTTCCCACCCTTGAGGTCCTGTGGTCCTCTATTTTACACCAGGTTTTCCTCACCCTCATGCGGTCATTTCAAGTTTATTCATGCATGTCATTTATTTAGGGTGGTGGTGGTGCAAGACCTTCCAACACATGAGGCCTTGTACAGTTGCACAGTCTGCACATGCCTGGATTCAGCTGTGGGTGTGGTGCCTTCCGGAATCCACTGGGAATAGCACACTAGTCTGGCAGTATCCTCTTAACAACTTCATTTCTTCCACATGTATGTAATGATCCCTCAGATACTTACTGATGTAAAAACTAAGCATTTTGGCTGACTGACTTCCCCGAATTTCACATGATCCAGAGGTGCTAAAGGTTGTGACAGATAACTTATATTTCCCCGGCTCTTTCAGTTCAGCAACAAATTCATGAGTGTCCTCGCTGACTGTCAGAAATTCCGTGGAGTTCTCTAAATCAGAAGAAGAAAAAGAAGTGAGAATTAATTGAAACCGGAGAGCTTGCAAGCTCCCGAGGAGCTGATTTATACCCGACGCGCTAAGGCTGCCTTCACAGCTGGATGAGAAGGGCTGGATTCACGCAGGTGGCTTTATTCCCTTGCCATCAGTCAGAGAATAATTAATGACTGGGGCCTGGCGCGTAGGTAGAAAGGAATAATAAAGCACAGGAAAATTTTCACTCAGGATTACCAGTGATAAAGTAAGGTTGCCAGAACCTTGAATGTGAAAAAAACAAAACAGCACAGAGAGGGGAAAAAAGCATTTGCTACATTCTCACTCCCAATAATTCTACAATGTCTTCCGGACCTCAAAGGGCAGAAAGTCTCTGGAAACTGTCATGAAAGGTCAGCTGAAAAATCACCTAGGTCAATGGTTGAAAAATCACTGGTAGTGGTTGCCTTGCTACTGCTTTATGGTTATTAAAGACCCCCAGGAACCTTACAACAAGAGAATAGCCTTCCCTTTTAGAGACAATTTCACCTGGAGAAAACCTATAGAGTCCATATTTCTCCTTCACTGGATGCCCCACGGAAAACATTCTTCATTAGTAGGGAGAAGAAATGGATGATATCATGGGTTGTTGGGTTTTTTTCATTTGTAAATTGAAAGAGCCAGTGTGCTGTAATGGCTAAGTGCACAGTACTTGGGCCGGGAGGTAGTGGGGGACCCCAGTTGAAGTCTCACCTTAGCCAGAAACTCACTGGGTGACCTTGGGGCAGTCACAATATACTCTCAGCCTAACCTACCTCACAGGGTTGTTGTGGGGATTAAAAAGTTGGTTTTTAGATTGTAAGTCACCCTGAGCTGCTGTGCAGCAGGGGTGGGGTTTAAAGTTGTCAAAATAAATATAAATAAATTCTCAGGGCTGATTCTTCTCTCCCTGATACCAGTGTAGATCAGCAGCAGTAACCCCAGTTAGATTTGTGGAGTTACGGGTGATACGGGGTTAAACTTGTGCCAGGGAAGGAGATTGTGGGGTCATATAATTTGCACACGAGGTCATGAGCCTGCTCAGTGTTCAATATACTCTGCATGTCCTTGTTACTGCTGGGGTCAAGATGATATCAGTCCCAAAATGGGATCACAGGAGCACTCCCTACCTCTTCAATCAGGTTTCCCTAGCTCCTCGGCCCCACAGATGCTCCCTCTACTGTCCTGTCATTCAGGGTCACCTTCTTCCCTGTAACTAAGCCAACCCTCATGGACTAGGGAGGTGCAATGTGGTTTTGTTTTTTAGTTAGTAAAATGAATGGAACCCTGTCTGTTTTATTTATTTATTTTAGGCATTTGTGACCCGCCCATCCTGCCACAGGCAGCTCTGGGCGGCGCACAATATAAAACATTAACATTAAAACAACTTTTAACCTAGACAAGAACGGGAGGTATAAAAAAATCCCCAACCACCCCCCACCCTCTCTCATTCCCCCCCGAAAGCCAGGTGAAACAGCCACGTCTTGCAACGGCGTCAAAACGAGGGGAGATCCAGGGCCAAACAGGGCTCCACTGGCAGGGAGTTCCACAGCCGCGGGGCGGCCATCAAAAAGGCCCTCTCCATCGTGGCCCCCCGGCAGAGTCGGGGGACCACCAGGAGAGCACTCCCCGATGACCGCAGAGGCCGACCCAGAACCCAGGGTGTGAGGTGGTCCTGCAAATAGGTTGGGCCGAGGCCGTTTAGGGCTTCATAGGTAAGCACCAACACCTTGAATCCGACGCACAAGATGTAATTGGCGGAAGGCACTCCTTGGCACAGCCTCCTCCACCTGAGCATCCAGGCGGAGCTGCGAGTCAAGAAGCACCCCCAGACTCTGTACCTGGGGAACCAGCGGAGGGCCACCAGACCATTCTGCACAGGCACGCCCTTTCCCAAAATGGCATCGATGCTGCCAGTACTATTTTGGAAAAGGGTTCGCAGGCAAAGAACGGCCCTGGCCTACACAGTGATATTTTGTTATTTTTTGTTATTTTTTTAAAAAGAAAAAAATGAATGGGTTGTTTACAAACTCCCAACCCCCCCCCTCCAACCAAAGGGGAGTTTTGTAAACAAAAACAAATGGGGTGCCATCTGCACATCCCTAATGTGGACCCCCAATTTCTCAACTTTGTGACTGTTTCTCTGTCTGTTCTACTATTCACCTGCCTTGTCTCTCCAGCATTAACTGTAACTAAGCCAAGCACATGTACCTGCGACTTCTCAACTTTGTGAATGTATCCCTGTCTCTTCCCATGTTCCCCTTCCCTTGTCGCCCCTCTCTTCTCTCGCCTAGATTGTAAGCCCCCCAGGGCAGGGACCCTTTCACTCATTTAAAGTTTATTTAGTGCTAGATACATCACTGGCATTAATTGTGGTAAACAGTAATTCAAGAAAAAATTATTGGCCAAGGTCTCAGTCTGTTATCGAAATTGTACCAAGATCTTGGTGAAAATTCTTGATTCTTGCCATTTTTTCTTGAGAAAAAAAATTGCTTCTCATTTCAGCCCTAACCAACCAGGAATGAATCTGATGCTGCACAAGACCTTAATTGAGACTTTGTATACACAAGCAAGTAAGAACATAAGAAGTTTCATACTGGGTCAGACCCATGGTCTATCAAGTCCAGAAGCCTGTCTCCGACAGTGACCAGCTACAGTAGCTCGAGGACAGCCATCTCCTAACCACTCACAACTACCAGTAGTCAGGGGTTTAAGCCCCAAATAGTAAGCGTTTATGGCTATATCCTCTAAGAATTTATCTAGATGTTTGAAGCTAGTTATGGTGCTGGCTTTCACTGCCTCCTCTGGCAGCGAGTTCCACAACTGTATTGTCCGCTGAGTGAAAAAGTAATTCCTTTTGTTTGTTTTAAATCTGCTGCCATTTAACTTTAGAGAGTGTCTCCTTCTCTTATTGTGAGAAAGGGCAAACAACAGTTCCTTATTTACTTATTCCACACTGCTTACAATTTTATAAACTTCTATCATATCCCCTCTTAATCACCTCTTCTCCAAGCTAAACAGCCCTAACTTACCGAGTAAACAAAATTAATGCTTCAGTAAAGGGTTTTTTTTGTACATGAGAAAGACAACAATCCAGAGTAGTGTTCATGTCACACTGATCATTATAGGACTCATAACTCTTGTCCAAGTAACTGAGGAATTGCTGTTCAGGTATAGGCCTTCCCTAGAGTAAGGCCTGCATTTATCCACATTCCACATGTTCACCCCAATGAAAGCCATGTCTCCTCCCCCATCCAGTGTCATATCGGTGACTGTCTTTCTGACTTCTCTGCTTGGATGTCTCACCACCAGCTCAAACTTAATATGGCCAAGACCAAATTCCTCATCTTCCCCCAGTTTATTGTAGTTTTAACATTTTATCGTTTTAACTTATAAGCTGCCCCAACATGCCGTTGACAGGATGGGGCGGGGTTTCAAATATTGTAAGTAACTAAATAAATATCCCCCTCCTACTTCTCTCTCAATTTCCATTGAGGGCATCACTCCGTCCAGCTTCTCCCTCAGACACATAGCCTGGATTCATCTTTGACCCCTCCCTCTCCTTTACCCCTCAGAACCAGGCTGTTACCAAATCCAGTCACTTTGCTCTGTATAATATTGCTAAAATCCAGGCCACTTTCAGACATGGCCCCCCCGCGCATATTTGGGCTGGGGGATGCGCAGCCCAAATATGTGCGGGGGGTGGGGGGGCATGTCTGAAAGTAGTCCCAGTCCTGCCTTACTGTTTCCACTGCAAAAACCCTAGTCCATGCTCTAGTCATCTCTCGCCTTGACTACTGTAACTTCCTCCTTACTGGCCTGCCCTGATCTCATGCCCCTCAACTCCATTCAACTCTCTGTTGCCAGAGTCATCCATCTTGCCCATCACTTTGACCACATTCATCCTCTTCTCTCCACCATAAACTGGCTCCCTCTATGTGAATGTATTCGGCACAAGCTTCACCTTCAAGGCTCTTCATGGCCTTGCTCCCCCATATCTCTCTGCTCTTGTATCCAGCCTCACTCCTGCCCAGAGGGAGCGTTGCTCCTTCTCTGCCCTCACCTTTGCCTGCTTGTGACTTCCCTGCTCCTCTAAATATCTTTGCCCCTTCTCTCTTGCTGCCCGCCCCCCCATGCCTGGAACTCCTTCCCTGGATACATTCATTCTGCTCCCTCCCTCCCAACTTTCAAATCCCTCCTGAAAAGCTCTCCCTTCCATCAGGCTTTCCCTGGCTCATCATGGGTGAAATTGCATCCCCTTCCCCCTCACTCAGATGCTCTTCCCTGTAACTAAGGATTATTTCAGACATGACAGGGCGCCCATTGGCGCACAGTCCCGCCCCCCCCTCGCTCCCGAGGCCGCCTGCCCTCTGGGAGACGGGCGGGCGCAGTGCTCGATTCCGTCCTGGGGTCTGGACCATGGCCCGGAATAGGCGGCGGTAACAGATGTTGCCGGCTGCCGATTCCAGACCATGGTTCAATTAACCACACTTTGGGAGATGGTGCCAGGACCATCCTCGAAAGCATGGTTAATTTGCTCACCGCCGGTGGTTCACCGTGCTGAACATCTGGCGGCGAGCAAACACACGTTACGTGACCATCCGCCACCACAGGGGATTGTCTGTGGTTGACCATGATCGCGTAACATCTGAAAACACCCTAAGTTACTAACTAAGAATTTAGTTCCCCGTAACTAAGTGAAGCACATGCACCTGCAACTTCTCACCCTCATGAATGTATCCTTGGGTGATTTCAGATGTGACGGGGTGCTAGTCACCCCGGCACGGAATCATCGCGGGGATTCCCCGCCGGGATCACACTGACATGTCCAACAGACGTGCCGTCTGATCCCGGCGGGGAATCGGGGAGGGGACGGGGCCACGCAATGCAACGTGCGGCCGCACGGCCCCCCCCCCATGCACCCTCGCTGCCCGCCCTCT
>QEPC01005362.1:565463-579141 GCA_003113815.1 Sphenodon punctatus
AGGCCCCTTCATCACGGCGAGGAATCACATTCACCACACGATCGGGGCCAGCCCCACTGGTTCCGCCGATCATGTGGTGAATGTGATTCCCCGCCATGATTGACAGGGGTGAACATCTGGGTGGGAACTCCATTCCCCTTTCAGACGTGACAAGACCTTTCACGCCCGGTGGGAATCCAGCATGGTTGAGCGTGATCTCGTCACGTCTGAAAATACCCCTTGTGTTTACCTCTCCCTTGTCTCCCCCTCCCTTGTCTCTCTTAGATTGTAAGCCCATTGGGGTAGGGACCTATCTAGAACTATTGATTGTACAGTGCCCGGGACACTGCTGGTGTTATATACATAACAAATAATAATAATAATAATAATAATAATAAATAACGACAATGACTCCATTGACAGCACATACCATCCCAAAGGAAATGAATTACTATTCTTTGTGTATATGCTCTGCTGAACATTAGATAACTGCTCAATAGATATCATTTCTACTAACTACTCTGCAGGCAAGTTTTTGTGTATAAGCTGTTGTAGCAGGATGCAGCCATTAATCATAAGTTGCTGCTGGACCTAACTGATGTTAGGAAGGTAACTCAATACTTTAATCAGATTCCTTTCCAGATTCTATACATCTCTGTCATTGCCCCATTCCTCCTATCCCCCTCTCAAGATGAGTACCCTAGCCAGCTCCCAATCTGCTGGAGCAGAGCTCCCTTCCTTACCTGCCCATGACTCATTACAGACTGACCTGATGTCAGGGTTTGCTGTTCTTATAGTTCCCAGAAGGGGTGTGGCCAATGAAGGCAGCAAGCTCTCTTAACAGAGCATAGGCCTGACATTGTACCTCCTGACTCCCCAGGTGGGAGCTAGCTCCTTGCAGGTACTGATGCCCCTGGAACCTAATCCTGAGAGGACTTACTCATGACCTTGTTGCCCTGCCTTAACCATGAAAAAGTTGCAAGTGAAACTCTTCTTGTGGACAGAACTGTCCTCCATCAGAGAGAAGTCCATCCTTACTTCTCCTAAAAGCAGTTTGGATTTTCTCTTACCTTCTCTTTCAATGTTAATGTGGAAGCCATCAAATGCAGTGGGTGGTTTGGGAGGCAACCAGCTCAGCACCATTTGCACAGGAAGGAAGGAGGGAGGTTCTGACGTAGGTTTTCCAGATGCACTGCTGTTCTCATAGTCACTAGGAACTGCATTAACGAACTCATCCTCATTCTCTGGAGTTTCAGCTTCATTAGTCCACCAGTCTGGCTGGGAGGTGGCTTCATAGTGGTAATCGGGCCAGGCATAAGATGTATTTGCCGTGGGAATTTCGGGTAAGATATCCGGAAAGGGGGTAAGTTTCTCATTCCCCATTGCACTTTGTGGTCCCAGAAAGGATTCTTCTGGAAAATTTCCACTGTGTTCTTCCCAGTTATTTTTGTTCATGTGGACAATCTGGACAGAAATATTTCGAGGTGGGTAGGGAACTGGAAAAGTGAAGAGAGATTTTTTAAAATAAAAAAATAATCAAGTAATGATTTACTCATTCTCCTAATAGTTACTCCAACAGGAAATTAGACTGGGGAAAACAAAGACAATTTCAGTATTGCCTTACTGTAAAAAGTGTTCAACAGTTGCAAGTGTGGCCTAAAACTCATAAATTATTATTTTTTTAAAACCAGTATATCCTGTTTGTTTTTTTTATTGCCATTCTGGGTGTCCTAAGTGCTTCCAAAGGCTGCATCTTCCATGTGCTTGTAGTGACAGAACTCCATTGTCAATGGGACTCTGTCTCAATGAAAGTGCATTCAGCATTGCGACCAATAACGCCAATCAAAAACCAGGCCCTGAGTGAATGGGAAAATTGGTGAAGCATTGTCAAAGTCAATGGAGTCATGCCAATCTGTACCAGCCCAGGGATTTCGCCTTTTCTTTCTAGCCTCAATGGAGAATGAGTTATTAGACCTTGAAAACTGTCACTGTCCTCTCGGATTAGCAGGAATTCTTTGGCATTTCTCCAGAACTGAATTAAACAGATTTCAGACCTTGGACATGCTCAACGCTTATAATCATAGCTAGCCTGAAAATTAAAAGGGTTCAGTCCTCATGCTTCAGGCCATAAAACAATCACTAACTGGGTTTAGCAAAATATCATCTTCCATGGGATATGATTTTACACAATTAGCCGGGAGAAAGATAAGGGTTTGTTTGCCTCCCTGTAACATGTCAACAATGGGCCCCCTGCCAGAGGCAGGATAGCTGACAAGACAGATCAATAGTGACATGTTCGGCATGAATATAACTGAGGTAAAAAAACACCACCACCAAACCAGCACCCAACTGCCTCCCAGCTGAAAGCCTAAACATTCACACAACACTCTAGAGGAGTGGATAGTGGCACAAACCAGCATTCGGAGGGTCCATTCACGCAATGCTTGCCCTGAGGTTGGAAACAGGCATAGAGTGTAGCCTATGCTGGCTTCCCTCATGGGGAGGTGTCATGCGAAGGAGATTTCCATGCCTTTCAAGCCCCTTTCACAGAACACCCCCTTATGAGGGAAGTTAGCACAAGCATCGGTTCCCCACTGTTGTGGGAATGAGTCCTGAGTTTTGTATGAAATCTTTCCCATTCTTGATGCGCCTTCTGTTCTCTGTTGCCTAATGTAAAGGGTTTGTTCACAAGAAGTGACATTGCAAGGCTGTGGTAGGCCTGAGCTGCCCTAAGGACAAGGTCTCCAGAAAGGGGTGCAGGACGTACCCATGAAGGCAGCCCCTCCTCCACTCCCAGCACCACCATTCTCCCCTCCCCCGCAAAACATCAACCCCACCAAGAAGGTGAAGTTCCAGCAGGAGTGGGACGATTCCTGCCCGTTTGAAAAACTTCCTTCTCGGCAGGGGCCCTTTGCAAGTGGACAGAGTTCTGCAAGGAAGTTTTCAGAATGGGCAGGGGTGGTATGCTGGCTCAATTTCCCTCCCCCTCTGAATATTTCCTAGCAGTGCTTGGACTGATTGCAGAGGACCCCGTCAGAGTTTGGGGCTTAGGCTCGTCCCCTTGCTCCATGGTAGCTACACCCCTGCTTGCAAGGGTCTGACTATAGCCAGCAGCAATCAGAGGTGCTGTATGACTTTATTAGGGAAAGTCCCTATGCCCCCCCCAACACTTTCAGACATGCCCCTCCCCTCCCCATTATCTCCAGTTTCTCAGGTTATTGCAGGTACCACTAACTGATCCAGAAAAATCAGGGCCTATGGGCCCCCCAACACTTTCAGACATGCCCCTCCCCTCCCCATTATCTCCAGTTTCTTGGGTTATTGCAGGTACCACTAACTGATCCAGAAAAATCAGGGCCTATGGGCCAAAATCTCTACCCAGAATCTCTAGACAAAACTCAGTGACCTGGCAATTCTGCCTCTGATTGACCATAGATGTTGCCAGATTGTCCTGAAGCAAAATTCCCACCTCCACCCAATGCTTCTTCTGGAACTCTACATGCAGAAGTATCACAGGAGCATTCCTCTATGCCCTTTACATTCTGGGAAATGCCACAGGGAATTAAGGAGGAGCACTGAAATGCCAGGGAATGGGGAGTTGTGCAAATGCATTGTTTGTTATGGGACAACTCAAAAACAGATTAAAGAACAAACAGTGAGTTTTGAAGGGGGTGAGGAAGTAGAACAGGGATGGGGAGCCTTTTCCTTACCGGGGGCAAGTTTGAAAATTAGTACAAACTCCAAGGGCCACGTAGACGTTAGGGGCAGGGGTGTGCCCTAAGGAGGGCCCAGATCATGGATTTGTGCCATAGATCTGTCCCCTGTTCTTGTGTCCATGCCCTCATCTTTGCTCCCTTATCCTGAGCTCAGCTTTTCTGTGGTTGGAGATAGGAACTAGATCCCGAGGCCAGATCCAGGAGCTGGAAAGGGGTCACACAAATACTTGCCATGGGTCACATCTGTCCCCCGAGCCTGAGGTTCCTCATCTCTGAAGCAGACGTTGAACGAGCTATTAGGTTGGCACTACACAGATGTTACCCCTAACAGGGTGGGGTGGGTTAGGGGAGGGGAGTGGTTCTGTTGCCCTTTTAGTATATTTTTAGTATTTTAATGGATTTTAAAATGTAGATTAGGTGTATTATATGAGTATTTTTATTGTTATTATTGTCAGTTGTGGGTGTTGTGAGCTGCCCCAAGCTGCTCTGTGAGAAAAATATTGAAATAAATAAATAAATAAACGCTACAATATGTGTAAATATGTAGCAAACATTACACTCTTACAGTGCTTCAGGACAGGGACCAATACCACGGCCAGCTCTAGGATTTCAAATCCAGATCCCCAAAAGGGGCCAAATGCAAAAAACACTGGTGGTCCAGATGTGTCTGGTCCGAAGGCTATGCCCTCCCCCCTCCCCCATCACACACTTAGACATACACACTTTCTTCACCTGTTCTATGCTGCTTTGGCTCGTGCCTGACACCACTATATTCCACTAACGTGCTTCTGTTGAACGTTGCTTCAGACACCAGCTGAAACGTAATGTTACTGTAACAGATTACCGGCAGCCAGTGATTGAAAACTGTTTTCCCTTTAAAGAAATCTGCGAAAAGGAAATAAATAAACATAGAAATCACATACCTGCTTTCTGATAACATAACCACCTGCATTAAAGTAGCAACCTTTTTGATGTTCAGCTTTGCTAACCCACCTCAGAGATAACGTTCCAGCAACCGAGTTTGCGAACGTTTATCCTGCCTGTCAAAGATACTTAGATGCAAAGCTCAGCAAAATAAACATGAATGATTTTATTTATTTATTTTCCCCAGGAAAGGTAATTGCAGCTCACAACCTGTTGCATGTGACATGGAACACAGCAAAGAGCAGTTGACAAGAAGAAGAGCTTCTGCATCCTCATAGCGACTGCACACAACGGCTCCTTGAGTGAATCTAAATTTTACAATGCCGCTTCTGAAAGCACTCTGCCCATGCCAGCCCTATAGAAGTGAATGAGACATGCACTGGCAAAGTCCATTGAGGATCAGCTCTTCTCTTCCTACTTAATAGTTGGCAGACAAACTTGCATTGCATGCATAGTAGAAATAGTACCAACCTTAGAGCTAAAATGGTTATCCACCTCTAGTCACTAACTGGGCTGGATCCATGGTACCCAATCTGGTAAGGACAAATTACCGAGCAGTTTATTGTTCAGTGGTTAACTGTTTTATCGTTGTGGTAGGGGGCATCCCAAGGGGAGCACTGGCCCCTTAAGAGAGAACATCTAACACCAGCCAGGGGTGCTAATGAGGCTGCAGGCACTGGGGGGAAGCTAGAGGACAGCATCTGTGGACAATACACTGAAATCCTCAGCCCAGTGTGCAGCAGCAGTCAAAAAAGCAAACAGAATGTTAGGAGTTATTTGCAAAGGGATAGAGAATAAAACTGAGGATGTCATAATGCCTCTATACAAATCGATGGGGCGACTGTACCTGGAATATTGTGTGCAGTTCTGGTCGCCCCATCTAAAAACAGACATAGCTGAACTAGAAAAGGTACAGAGAAGGGCAACGAGAATGATAAAGGGTATAGAACGGCTTCTGTACAAAGAGAGGCTTGACAAGCTGGGTCTCTTCAGCTTAGAGAAGAGAAGACTGAGAGGGGACATGATAGAGGTTTATAAAATCTTGAGTGGTGTGGAACNAGCTGGGTCTCTTCAGCTTAGAGAAGAGAAGACTGAGAGGGGACATGATAGAGGCTTATAAAATCTTGAATGGTACGGAACGAGTAGATGGGGAACGGTTATTTACCCTCTCAAATACTATTAAACCTAGGGGACACTTCATAAAACTAGCTGTCGGCAGATTTAAAACAAATAAAAGGAAGTACTTTTTCACTCAATGCATAATTAACCTATGGAATTTGTAGCCCAAAGACGTTGTCAGGGCCAGTAGTACAGCTGGGTTTAAAAAAGGACTGGATAAGTTCTTAGAGAGTAGGTCCATTAATGGCAATTAGCCAAGTAGCTTACTGGATGCAATTCTTACTGTCGGGAGCTGGGAGTGAACAACGGGGGAATGAATTGCCCATTGTGACTGTTGGTTCTTCTCCCGTGCGATTGAGATTGGCCACTGTCGGAGGACAGGATGCTGGGCTTGATGGACCACTGGTCTGACTCATTATGGCACTACTTACGTCCTTTTCTAAAAGGAAAGTCAGGTACTGGAATATATAGAGTGTGGGAAGGTACTAGCTCTTTAAGAGCTGGAAACTTAAGGGCTAGCCCCACCTACTCTGTGTATATAAGAGAAGGAGAAGAGAGTCAGTCAGAGACTGGCTGGGGAGAAGGAGGGTGTTTGCTTGAAAACTGGGCAGCAGAGGAGTCTTCTGTATGGTGCTGACTCCTAGGCTGGGCAGTTTCGAGAAGCCTGGTACCTGAGCTGCAGGGACTTTGTACTCTACACTCTCCAAGGTGCTGAAGGAGACGATGGTGGCGAGTGCAAGGAGACCTTACCGGAAATGGATACTGGAGCTAGACATGGGCTATGGAATACTGAATACTGAGCTGGACAGAGACTGATCCCTGGAATGGATTGCTAATTCCTGGTGTGTTTAAAAGGGGAACCGAGGAATAAGGGACTAGCATACAGCGGAGAAACTGTGGACAATATAAATAAATAGACAGTTGTCAGAATAAAGGCCATGTGTGCTTGAGTCACAGGATCTGCTCCTGAGATGACCTGTCCCCAAGACAGTAATTATTAATAGTCTTTAACCAGGGCACTCTGGGCCCTGTTACGATCGGTATACTCCATTACTGCATAATACTGCAGTGTGCCACATATCATATTGCCTTACTGCCGCTTACCATTTGCCCATCAATCTTTTCCTGTTCATTTCCTTCCCCTGCCTCTCTCCCTGCCTGGGTTCAGACTAGTAATGATAACAGTCAGTTACGTGTTAAGGCAGCAATATGGTAAACCTGTTAACTGCTGCAATATTCACCAGTTATGAATGGAACAGAGAGTAGGGTAGTGTGCCGGTGTGTGGTTCTTGAGGGCTTATTCGGACATCGTTGTCCCAGCATAGGCAGCCAACACAGAGGGCAGCAGCCCTTGCTGGGTTTGCCCATGGTGGTGGTGGGGTCTGAGCATGAGGGTGGTTTCCTATCAGGGTTGTTTGCAATGGTTTTGTATCTCTCGCAGACAGGGGCGCAGCAAGGTGGGAATGGGCCCCAGTGCAGAAGATGGAACTGACCCCCTTACTGAGGGCCCGCCACTCTAGTGTGCACATGCATTCTACATGCATGTGGGCCCTTTCACCCAGTAGCGGGGGTGAAGCAGGCACATCATTTGTTCTCATTTACAAAAAACCCTTTCCATATATTTTCTTCTGGTTTTTTTCTTTAATTTTATTTAAAATAATTTCTTAAAACTTTTTTTAAAAATCACTATGTGTGCAAAATGGCTGCTGGACCATTCCGCACATGAGCAGCCTTTTCCAAAAATGGCACCAGCAGCATTGGCGCCATCTTGGAAAAGGGTGCATGTGCACAGAGTGGTTCGGCAGCCATTTGCGCAGGCTTTTTATTTTTATAACAAAAATAGAGTTTTTGTCCAATTCTTTTACCCGTGTCTATCATTTTTGAATATTATTACTAAAAAGAACAGGGTTTTGTTCATTTAGTAATTAAAAAAACAAACAAAAATGAATTGCACACCCCTCCCCGCAGTCTTGCGGGCCCTGATGCAGTGGTACCTGCTGCACCTATTATACCTATGTCCTGTTCTCAAGCCCCTTTCCCACAGTGGCCATGCACACACAGGCGAAACCAGGATGCGGTGCGGTGACTCTTGCATTGGTGCAAGAGACTGAACCAGATGATCCATAGGGAACCCTTCCAGACCTACAGTTCTGTGACTCTCTGTTGGCTCCCTCCCCCTTCTGGGACAACAATGTGTGAATGAGGGTCGCTGTAAATTGTGTCTGGGCTCATAGTCAGGATGGGGCAAGTAGGGGGCTCTGTCTACTGCCAAGATTTTGGCTTCCCCAATTTATTGGCCCTTTGTTTAAGAGAAATTCATAAGTTGTCTAAAACAAAGGGGTTTGATACAAGGAGCCTAGACACATCAATGAAGCAGTTCCTAAACTGCATGGCATCCTTAGAGCAGAACCAATTAACTGAGCCTTGACTGGCTGCTTGTTTGCAAGTATAGTTTTGATTTGCTATAAAAGCAGGACAGGCAGGCAGCATGCACTGAGATCCCACCACCTCACATTTTGTCTACTTTCAAAGTTGATAAAAACACATTAATATTCATTGCAAGACAGCAAAATACCTGCTGTACTGTTGTACATAGACACGTATAAGACTTGTCAGATTTCAGGCACCTAGCAGGGAATGGGCTCAGCAGCAAGGGCTGTTATGTTATATGTTTAACCCAGGAGCTTTGGTGACTGGCTGCCAAGGGAGTCATAGTCTTGGAGATGTCCTGGCCAGGGGAGGTCCTGGGCCAGCAATGGAGAGAACTTGGCCTGAAACTGTCTGTCAGAGCCAAGTCCAGAACAGGGGACTGAAGAGTGTCCGACAGCACCAAAATGAATCATTCAAAGCATCAAAAAATCCATCCGATTCAACTCAGTGGAATTTGGAGGCCAGATTCAGAAATATTCATTTCCCTACCTTTATATAACATTGTCCGATAGTCTTTGCCTTCCCAATAGCTTATGTTCACCCTGGTGAAAACATTGTACTTCTCTGGATACTGAATTTCAAACAAAACTCCGGTTTCTGGGGATGGTTTATAGTCGTAGATGGCAACGCTGCTTACGGGAAGAGGTTCTAGAAGAAGAAAAAAAATGAACATTTTAGCCCTCAAAAAATCAAGTCAACCTCTTACGGAGCAAGAATAAAAATCTTAGCCACTGTAGGTCAGTGGTTTCCAAACATTTTGCCTGTGTGACCATGTTTTGAGATTGAGGCCACTTGCCCAAGTTACACCAGCCGGCAACTCTCCCGGTGGGAAATCTCCCAGCCATGAAACATAAGTCGAGTTCTGCATGTGGGAGCGGGGCTAAAAGCATCATCAGCCACGTCCAGTGGCCTTTTTTCCTACAAACGTCAGGGCTCATAATCCAGCCATGACATTTATAGGAAAAAAAGCCTCTGGTGCAGCTGATAATGCTTTAGCCCCGCACACATGTGCGGAACTCAGTGTACGTTCCTCGGTCGGGAGATTTCCCACCAGGAGAGTCGCCGGGCCCAGTAACGTGGGCAAGTGGCCTTAAATATAATTCAGTGACTCCAAACAGCAACTAAGGCTGCATTAACACAAGACACTTAGTGTGTCAAAAAACCTTCCTCCACTTTATTTTTTAATGAGTGAAAGGGTTAGGATACTGGATACACTGTTAATGTTTATTAACTCTCCAAAGTGAAATTGGAAAAGCAAGATTTAACAATGAATCTAATGAATGAGAGAATTAATCTATCGATCAGCCTGTCTTAATTGTCAACAGGAGGCGATAGAGGAGATTCATCCACAGGGGATGAAACCCCCACTGTCTGCCTGGTTGGGACAATGCACCGTTGAAAAAACAAACAAACCTGCATAAATAATGGTGTACCTATTAGTGGACACAGAAGTACAGGAAGTAGCCAGTAACATTTTAAGCAGGGGAGGGAATGTGGGAACAATTAAAATGCACAAATGCAAATTTCCACATCAAAGCGCATAGGCAGGAAATAGAATCTTTTATGAATGCAGCCTAAGACTTGCAAAGTATAACAAACATCAGCAGGGGCAGTGACCCCATTCACAGGTGGCATGACTTTACTTGGGAACCTTCACAACCCATGGCTAGGAAACCCTGAGGGAGGTAAAATTCTGATTCCACTGTTGTCAGTAGCAACACTCTCACTGACTTCAACAGAGCCAGGAAGTCACCAAGTAAGAGTCCAGTTGCATCAAGGATTTAGGATTACTGACAATACTATGAAGAAGGCAAGCACAAAGCTGATATACTGCTGACATCGTGCTCATCTTGAATAATGCTGAAATAAATATGCCATTTTCATGGAAACTATTTGGATATCCATTGATCAAGTGAATATCCAAATAAATCAAAGCTACCAAAGTAACCTAATTTAACCAAACACCAAAACAAAATAACCTAAATGAGTATTCACAGAATCATAGAGTTGGAAGGGACTCAGACCTCCTCATTGGATGCAGATGGTTGGACACAGGAGGTTGGCCAGCCTCTGCTTGAAAACCTCCAATGGCATGCAACCTACCACCTCCCTAGGGAACTTGTTCTATTGCCATACAGCTCCAGATATTTAATCAAAATCCACCTTCTTGTAATTCAAGCCCATTATTTCTAGTCTTGCCCTCTGTGGCAATGAAAAACAGTTCCCTGTCTATTCCTTGTTTCCACAGTGAAATGGGAAACAAATTCTGGCTTCCTTTTCCTTCCTCACTTGGCAATAAAATAAAAACCATGAGCCAGAATGACTCATGGACACATGCTGATATCTGTAAATTAGCAAACCCTCGAGCATGTGTTTTAACAGTCTGAACGGTCAAAGACAAACAAGCCCTGCCTCCCTCAACCAGTAAGCCCTGCCTCTCTGGGAAAAAGCTTCCCCTCCTCACACACACATACACACTTCCCAATATTTCAAGAGCATAAAAAGGGACAAAAACTCTTCTGCTTCTCATTCCACTTAGTTTCTTGTCATTCCATCATCTCTGCATTGTTTTGCCTTTCGTTACCTACCAAAACACGCTACAGCTTCATGTGCATCCCAGCTCTGAATGAAATTACCATGATGCCTTCAAAGTGTGTGGGATAACCAAGCATGTCCAGCCAAAAGAGCAACGTTCCAAAGAAAGGATACCATTTCTGGTCAGTCCCCCCTCCTCCCCCCCGCCCAAACATATTCTTAATTGTTTCAGTTTACACTCTTCTTTCTAAGGGTTTCTCTCAAGCTAAATCCGAATTGTTCCAGCTCATCATTGACGTAGAGAGGCAACAGAATGTTGCTATTATAAGCAGCACTTCCTTTTTGAGAGATTATCTCAACATTTTACCAGAATATAGTGATAATATAGCAAGCTACTACATTCAACTAGAGCAAGGTTTTTGTTTCTAACGGCTCATCTAAATTCATTGCCCACTAAAATTCTGGATGGTAGGATTGCTAACATCGATTATGCAGATAGGCTATGCCCTTTTGATATGGAGACAACTGAAACAGTGGTGCATATTATGGTTGAATGCCATCTGTATGATAAGCCAAGAATGTTTTATCTGGACTCCCCCTTGAAATATCTTTCGGGGAAATCTAGCCATGGGATTGTACAATCGCTATTGGCTGGCAGGAATCTGAAGGTGACTCGGGCAGTGGCAGGCTTTTTGGTGACTGCTTTTGAAATTAGAGAGAAATTTCTTAAATTTCAGGGTATTGATATTTCCTTGGAGTCATAACTAGAAGTACACCAAGATACTTGGGCTCTTCTTTGTTGGGATACAGCCTAGATGTTGGGTGATTGTTATTACTAAGTTGTACGTTATTATTTTATTTAGGATAAAACTGTTTGTTTGATTAGCTCATGAGTTAATAGGATGACTATTATGAGCGCCTTCGCGCTGCTTCAGAATTTTGATATGTTTAATGAATGTACGTGTTTTTGTATTTTGTTTATGTGTTTTGTATTGGTATCTTTGTTTTAAAAAAACTTTTGTGATGACCTTTGGTTAAGCATAATTAAATAAATTTGATTTTGATTTGATTTGTTTACACTCAACACTCTGAGTAATTACTCTCTCCAGCTTCACAGTTATTTCTGGCTCTCCAACACTGTTGAGCCAAGACAGGAAAATAACTTCTGTTCATAACCTATTAGAGTTATTTGTGTTATAAATCACACCTCAAGGACCCAGCTGAGATCAGGGTCATTAGCAGGAAAGGGCCATCTGTATCTTCTCCAGGAACTTGCCTGCCTCAGTCAACTTACTTACACAGAATCTCAAGTTGGTAGCTTGATTTGGATAGGGTACTAATGGTTAGGTGACCTGTCAGCCTTGGGTGTATAAAAGGTGACTGGGATCCTAGCTAGGGAGGCCAACTGAGAAGACCGGGGACGGGAACACGAACACATGTTCAGTGCACTTTCCCCTTTGCTGCCAGTGAAGGAAACACAGGGAATATGGGTCCCTGGAAATGAGCATAAATTTTAAGGTGCTGACTCCAGGTTAGGGATGGTCCTGGGAAGAAATTCCTGAGGGAGGAGGCTGGGTATTTGTCATAAGGAGATACTGGGCTATATGGAGACTACAGATCTAACAAATATGCAAAGGTAAAGGTTAAACATGTATGTAATGTGAAAGCTGAGAACTGGAAACTCACTTCATGCAATGGAGAAATGCAAAGTCATGCCGAATGTGTATTCAGAAAAAGCCTAAACACCTCTGCAGACACATAGACCACTGAGTTGCAAATGGATTTCTTCCTGCGGACGTGACTGAAATCGCGGGAAAATCAAACAAAGGACCCTGGAAAGGTACTTAAGTGAGGGGGAGACAAGACAAAGAGAGGTTCTATCTTGCTGAGTTGGTTGAGATCATCTTGTTGAGCTTCATTTGCATCATCATATCTTACCAGTCAGAGAAGGGCTGCACCAAAGGAACTATGAAGTAAGGCCTTTTGGAAAATCTAAAGACTGGTACCCAGCCAAGCTTTCCATTGCTGACTGTGACATGTACTGAAATACCCTTGGACCTGGATTAGAGTAAACCTAAATCAGGAGAATCCAAGTACAGATAGGAATGCGTTATTGGTTATGTTATTTTGATGTCTGCACTCTTGAGTATAATCTTGTACTGTATGCTTATTCATGATTTATTCATTAAAACTTCTTTTTACTGAACTTCGTATGATCCAGTGGAATTGTTAATCCTAACATTGGCAGGACACAGTTTGGGGTTAATTCTGTGTTTACAAACACAGATGAACCTAGAGAGAAAGAGTCCATGCTGGGAAACTCTGTGACTGAAAAGATGACGAAGGTTCACCCGTTGTAGGCTCAATCAGTTCTAGAGAGAGAGCTGCAAGCCATGACAGCCTAGAGTGGAGTAGTGAGCCCCAATCCCATGACAATATTATGAACTGCATTTGGGAGACTGCAGTGTGGGAGGTTGGTTCTATAGGGGCTGCCTGGTAGCATGGCTGGACCACTGCAGCCAGCTCTGCGTGGCCCACAGAACTTGTACAAATTTTCAAAGTGACCCATGAGGACTAATAATAATAATAACCACTATTTAAATACACAGCCCTGTGTTCACTATGTTCTCCCCATTAGTCGCATTGGGGAAAAAACAGTGAAAAGAGGTCCTTATCTAAATAACACTCTAACAGCATGCATATTTATTTATTTATTTATTTATTGGATTTTTACCCCGCTCCTCCTAAAACAGCTTGGGGCGGCTTACAATAAAAATAAAATACACGTATAAAAACAATCTATAAAATACACTAAAACATTTTTTAAAATACCAACCATTAAAACAGGACTAGGGAACAATCAAGTAAAACAATAAATAAGGATGAAGGGGGCAATAAAACCCCTCCCTCCCCTCCCCAAAGGCCTGGGCGAACAGCCAGGTTTTACAACTTCGCCGGAATGTCAACAGGCTGGG
>QEPC01005362.1:609325-623836 GCA_003113815.1 Sphenodon punctatus
GATGCTATTTTGGATCTTGAGAAGCTGGTAATAATACCAATCTGCGTGTTCATGTTTTATAAATGAGACTCCAAATTCTTTATTCTGACGGGGACTGTTTTAAAGTGGGGGCATCCTTTCTTCCCCCTCCTCTGTAGAAATCAAGGTAGCACTATGCATTTTTCAGCAAATGTCAATGTTTACCTACAGCCTGTCACGGTCTGATACCATTTTCTAAAGTCGTAACTCTAGTTTCTGATTCTTACAGCAACAAGACAAAGAAAAAAAAATCCTAGAAACTGTCAAAAACACATTTACCACAATTTTAAATGAGCATCAAAGCCGTTGGAAAATGGAAACATTTAGATTCAATGAAGATTATGATGCATGCTTTTTAAAAGCACCATATTTAAACTATATTTTTCTTCACCCATCTGTGACCATATGGGCATGAACCAATTCTCAGGAGGCAGAGACCCTCTGTGATGTTTGGGTTCTTAAGGAAGAAGTCTTAAGACAGAAAGAGCGAGATGGATGTTTGATGGAGATGGATGTTTATTAGAGGATTTTAACCCAGACCATGTGTCTGTAGACTGTCACAACTGGTGTCAGGCAGAGACTGCTCCTACAGGGTAAATATAATAATTTATGTACATCTGCAAAGCTTAGTAAGAAGAAGGCATGTTCTAGCAGAGGTAAATCTCTACTTTGATTTAATTAAATCAAAGTAACTACTCCCCTTCTGTAGCATTCTGATCAACAGTGTAAACCCAATAGTTTACTTCCTATATATACTTCCTATACTTCTCTTCTACTCCTGAATAACTTGGGGTTTGTGCTCTGTTTGTGTGAATGTTTCAGGGATATAACACAAGTGAGGCCCAATACATTGAATTAACTGGTCACTAGAATGTAACCAGAGTTGACAAACAAGTATTCTCCTAAAGGGATGTCATTCTGCTAAAGGGATGTCCTAGTATTCTCCTAAAGGGATGTCCTAGAGGAATGAACTGCCTCTCAAATTCTGAGGCAGTTCACATTTAGAGTGGAGCTTCCTGGCTGGTGTCTTACCCTCTTTTGGAATCAAACCTCCACTTCATCCCCAATTTTGGAGAATAAAAATTCCATGTACAGGTACAGTAGCTTGAGTTCATCCCTAAACCAAGCAAATCCTTGCACCTCTAAAAAACAACAACAACCCACTTCATATCCTAAAATATGATGCTAAATCAAAAACACAAAGTCAAATCATACTCTCTGTCATTGACACAAGCCAACAGCATCCTCGTATACCCCCTCCATTATTTATGAAACCCATGCAATTAAAGTTTAGCAGGTCCCTTATGAATAGACACATAACATGCAAGTTGAACTAGATGCTTTAATTAAAAGACTCCTTCCCACATGGGCCTTAATCAGAAGAAGAGAAAAATAAACATAGGAATGAGAAAAGCCGATTACATCACTGAGTGGATTCTCCTGCCAGGACATGATTGATCCCTACAGTACCATTCTCCACTCTAGATTCTCCAATCTGCCCTCCTATGGGAAGAGCAAGGAAAGCCAATTCCCATTTCAACAAAAGCAAGATGATCAGAGGTGCACTTAGTCTAGACGAGAGGATACCAGGTTCATGTTTGGTAGCTCTCAATTAAGCTCTGAGCAAGTAGTCAGGCATATAATGGAGGCACTGAAGTTTCCTTTGCTTATGCGTAACAACATAGTATATCCTTCCACAATTAGACTCATCCAAGGACATATTTTTGGTCAGACAAGATAGGTATTCTGATATGGGATGGACCTAAAGCATGCTCAGAATAAAGTAGGATCTCAACATGGGAGATTAAATCATACTTCTTCCTTTTTATGCAACTTCTTCCTTTTTAAGGCAATCAAAGCATTTTATTTTATTTATTTATTTAAATTTTTATTCCGCCCATCCCTAACAAGGCTCAGGGTGGCTTACAACCGATATAAAAACATATAAAAAACAATCTATAAAAATGGTAGAATATGAAAACCACTCCAAAAAACCCCAATCCTCCCACAACCCCCTGCAAAACGTACCCAATACCACCACCCCATTTCTAAAATCCACCCCCCCAAACCCTACCACAGCTCCCCCCACAATCCCCTATCCCTGCCCACCAAATGCCTTTAAAAACAGAAGCATTCAGGCATTCAAACTGTGAGGAACATTTAATGTTCCACTTTTTAGGTGGGCAAACTGAGGCCTAGAAAACTTAGGCAATGTGCTTGAAATCACAACAAAACCAGTTGCAGATCTAGAAAGTGAAGTCAGGATGCGTGATGACTTGCAGAACGCCAACAATAAGACCATTGGGAATGGCTGAAAAATGAGACAAAGATTAAATTTCCTTTTCTAATTGCAGTTAATTTCCAACAGTGTTTGCAACATGTAGCATCCAGAGTGGAGTGCCACCACAGAGCACTAGGATCCCGGTGCAGCCGTCCCAGCTAGGATCTGTCACTTCCAAAGGTCAGCTGCAACGTTTAAGCAGCCCGTTGGGTCTTGTTTGGGCATCAATGGTGCCTGAATGGGGCCGGGTTGATTCGGGGCTCCAGACTCATTGGCGGTGCCTGAATCTTTGGGTGCCTGGTCTCAGCTCTAGTCTATCCCAAATAATATCTGGACCGACACATGAAGCGGGACACACATTGGATTTGACCTTTTACACTGGCCTTCAAACAGGGGTTCCAATTATTGGGGGTGTTGTTACAACACCATTGTCATGGTTGGACCATTACCTTCTGAAGGCCTAGATACCTGCCCTCCTATGCCCCTGTCAGGGAGGTGGACCAGTTAGGTTGGTTCACCCATGGAGACTAATGGATTCAATTGGGTTCCAGAACTCTCTGTGGGATTTACCCACTGACCTTGACGGCTACCTTTGATGACCTGTTTGCCTTGTGAAATGACATCTTGACCATGGCCATTGACACAGTTGCACCCAGATGTCCTCTCCCACCACTGCAACAGCATAGGTCCCCCTGGTATAGGGGGACCTGAGGCAGTTGAAATGGGAGGGTAGGTGGTTAGAGCACAGGAGGCACTTGACTTGCACTGAAGCCAGCTGACTGCAGCATAGAATTGAAGGACTTTGCCATGGCTATGTTGTTGGTGAAGAAAGCTTTCTTCTCTGCTATCCTAGCGCCTGCAAAGTTTCATTGTGCAGAGCTGCTCCGAGGGTGGTGGTAGTGGTGAATGACCTGGCTAATCTGGTCTGTCTCCGCTGTGAACTAAAGTAATCTATTGCCCACTGCAACATTTATATTAATGATTTGTGGAGACAAAGTAGCACAAATGATATCTTTTATTGTACCAACTATTGCTGGTGGAAATCTGCACGTTTTTGGACCCCGCAGGGTCCTTCCTCAGGGAAACAGGAGTCAGAAATGAAAATTTGAGCAAAGTATAGCGGCTACATATCATGTAAGAGAGGAGGTGGGGTGTGGGGAGAGATGGGTGATAAATCACCATAGTAACAGAAAGCGAGGAGGGGATAAGCAATACAAAGGGGAAGAGTGTGAAAGGAGGTGGGATACATTAAAAGGTACAGGAAGACAGTGAGTGAATAAGCATTGGAAATAAGGTGTTAGTGGAGCTGAAGATAGAGGCAAAGCAGAGTGAGGGATGTTATAGACAATCAATGGCAACACAAGGAGGGGGGAAAGGTGAGAAACTGGAGAAGGGAAAGAGACTGAGGGGGATGTGGTGCAAAGGGAAGAGGGGAAGGTAAAAGAAGGTTACAGAAAAAGACACAGATATGGATTTATAAAATACAGTAGGGGTAGTGCAGAAAGAAAATGATACACAGCAGTAATGAGAGACTATGTTAACAACAGATAACACAAGTTAAATAATATACAGGAGACCCTCAGATATTAATAGGTTTTTGTAGTGCCTAGAAAAGTGTAGGTCTTTGTTAAGGCCATTGTTTTTGGTGTCTAATAGGTTTATGAATTTTAGCTCCCAGGCCCATCTTCTCAGGGTATTGTTCAGGTTTCCATTGAGGATGAGAACTGAGAGATCGGAGATAGAGTGGGTTGTGTTGGGAAAAGTGACTGCCCACTGTAGAGTCAGTGAGAGCAATCCAATGGTCAATGTATGCTGACCCCCATGCATGGCACGCGGCCAGAACGCACGTGTGCACGTGTGCCGTGCGTGCAGCACAGCCCCTGGCATCTGTGCATGCAGCACACATGCGTGATCTGGCCGGAGCACATTGCCCGCAATCGGTGTACACAGGCCATGGGATTGCTCCCAGAGACTTTGTTAGCAATTGTATGTCTTTGCGGATTCATACTAAGTACAGTGATTGTTGGGTTTCACCAATGTAGTTTCCATGCCGGCATCTGGTGCACTGAATGAAGTGTGGGTGAAACTACTTTGGTGAAACCCAACAATCACTGCACTTATGTATGAATTCACACAGACAAACAATTGCTAACAAAGGGTGTTTTCAGATGTTATGAGATCACAGTCAACCACAGTGAACCACACTCAACCCCGCGGCGGGGCCAAAGGGCCCTGAACGTCTGTTCGGCGGCCGCCAGATGTTCACCACAGTCAATACCCAGCAGGGGACAAAATTAACCAGCCTTCTGGAGTTCCGGCCTGGACCATCTCCGAAAGCGTGGTCAAAGCAATTCCCACCGGGAAACAACAAAAAGTAACATCTGAATGGCAACCACCAGCTGGAATCAAGCAAAACGATTCCCAAATGGGGAAAAAGCACACAGCATTGTTGCCAGGCAACGAGCAACAGCACAGGCTGTGGAGGGAGATTTAAAGGGCACACAGCAGCAGAGGGACATTACGGGATGGAGCGAGGCGGAAGGGAGAGGAGAGCAGAGGGCGAGAGAGCATGGGAGGAGGAGGAGGCGGCGCAGGCAGAGGAGGAGGTTGTGCTGCACATGGAGGCGGTGGGGGGAGAACAGCAGCAGCAGCCAGGACAGACCGCCCTGGAGACGACATCCGGCCCGGGGGACAAGGCACCCCGGAAATGGGTAAGGGGACCGAAGGGGGGGCAGTGGCACAGGGGCACCAAGGGGGGGCAGTACGTGGGGGGACAGGGGGAGGGTCTCAGGGATGAGGCAACCCGGCAACCAACTGCCCCCCCCCCACTTATGTCCCACAGACATGGAAACGGGCTCCCAGAGGAGATGGGCGGAGGGCAGGTGGAGGAGGAGGAGCAGGAAGAGGACCGGGACCAGGAGGGTCCACACGGGAGATGGCCGTATCACCAAGGGGGGCAATGGGGGCACAGCGAAACCCATGACTTTATTAGGATCTGGGGGACCCTGGAGCACCAGCTGGAGCTAGCCGTGAACCACAGGAATGAGCGCGTCTACCTGGAGATCGTGCGGGACATGGAGGGGGCGGGGCACCACAGGATCATGGCCCAGTGCAGATTGAAGGTGAAGGAGCTCAAGAGGGGGTACAAGGCCATCAGGGACAACAACCGGCGGTCCAGCCACGGAGCCCGGACCGCCCCCTACTAGGATGCCCTGGACCGCATTCTCCACATGAGGGGATCCATTGTTGCCCCACACCTCGTGGGGAGCATCATGGTCCAGGGCAGGGAACGGGATGAGGTACCCCCTCCCCTCCCCACTCCCCACTCCCCTAGAAGGCACCAGCTCCAGGGGCCCCGCCTCCCAAGAGGAACGCCCTGGGACCTTGGGGGGACCAGCAGGCCCCCCTCACGCACCAACCCCGAGAGCCCCCAACCCCTGTCCAGACCGGGAGACTCTGAGGTTGGCACACTGGTTACCCTCAGCCAGTGGACACAGGGGGACCCTATAACACAGAGGGACCGGCCTCAGAGGGCTCCGAGACCGACATTGAGGGTAAGCATGCAGGTGGGAGGGAAGACAGTCTGGGGGGGATGGTCCGAGGGGGGGGAGGGGGCACACCAGGCACAGGGTCGCCCCCAGAAACCCTGGGCACCCCAGACCACAGGAAGGGGACCCGGGGGGCTTCCGGGGGACAATTTCAGCCCACCCCCACCCAAACCCTCCCATATCCCCACAGGGCATGGCACACCCCGGCACCTGCGACAGGCGGGTGAGGAGGCTGGCAGAGAGCAGCCCCAGGAGCAGCCAGGGGTCCAAGGTGAGGCACACTGGCAAGTGGGGGGGAGAGGGTGCCTGGGGAGGCTGGGCGGGGGACCCGGGGCACGTGGTGCAGGGGGGGGCATGGGCGCAGGGGAATGCCAGGGAAGCGCACCAGCCGCCACCGTGAGGGGGGAGCTACAACCCCCCAGTCGTGCCATGGGATAGGAGACGGGTGGCTGGGGCACCTAACCGACCCCTGATGTGTACCCCAACAATGCAACCCGACGGGTCCCAGCACGCCGGCCCCGTGCCCCCGGTGCAGCAGATGAGGGAGCACCGGGCACGGGTATGGCACTGGAGGGAGGAGCAGGTGGAGGACATAGTCCGCTCAACCACCAAGCAGGGCAAGCGGATGATCGCAGCCATCGATCGGATGGAGGCGGCCACGGAAAGGGCCGTGCAACAAACGAAGATAAGGGACTGAAGGCTCCAGGCGGAGGTGCAACTGGAATGAAGACAGGAACGCCGGGAGCACAGCAGGCAGGTGTAGGCATTTGGGCAGCTGGAACTGGCCATCGACAGGACGGTGAGGGAGCATTCGGTCAAGATGGACTGCTCCCACGACATCGGCACCTCGCTGCTCCTGCACGTGGGGACCATGAGCGCGTATGTGATGGCAGCCACCCCGCCGGGCAACCTGCCCACCCCAGCCCCAATGCCGGGCCCCTCGGCACCCCCACCACCTCCGCCACCACCCCAGTCGCCGGCACGCCTGCTGGGGCCGCGCATCCGCCTCCTGGTCCCTGTAGGCCTCTGGAGGGAGCCGCCGCCCAGGGGGGCCCCTCTGGCCCCAGGCCCGCCCTACCTTCCACCACCACCTGCCCCTCAGGACACCAAGGCCTCCCAGGACACTGTTGGGGACGTGGACAGCAAGGGGGGAGGGGAGGTCTCAGAGCTCCACGGTGCCCACAGGGTGGCCGAGGGGGAGGCCCCGGAGATGGGGGGGATGGGGGAGAAGGAGAGGGCGGTCTGAGGGGGGGTACACAGCACCGGGAGGTGGGTGGTGGTGGTGGCACCTGTAGGTGGTGGTCACAATAAATGTACGGGCACCACAGTCGCCGCCGTAGTTCTGTTCATGGGCCCGAGGCTGTGGGCATTGGGGGGCGTGCCCAGGGTGCTGGTGGGGGCCCCGGGGTGGTGGAGACTGAGGTGTGCACCCTCACGCCTTGGCCTCCCGGCTGATCCACCTGGCCAGGGCTGTTCGGATGCGCTTTGCGTACCAGTACTCCCGCGGGTTCTCTGTGTTCACATAGAGAGGCACGGAGCCAGAAGGGCGCTGGGGCACGGGGTAGTCGAGGGCAGCCCCATTGGTCTCACACACATTGTGCAGCACACAGCAGGCTCTGATCACCAGGGCCAAGGTCTCCACCGTGTAATCCAGGCAGCCCATGAGGCTCCTCCAGCACTGCTTGAGGGCCCTGAAGGCCCTCTCAACCACAGTCCTGCTTGCACACAGGCGGGTATTGTACAGCGTCTCCACAGGGTTCCTGGTGACTGGGTACAACTTCATCAGCCACCAGGTGAGTGGGTAGGCCAGGTTCCCCAGGATGCAGGGGGGTATCCCCATGTCCGCAAAGTACCCGCGGTACATCCGGGCATAGAAGGGTGAGATGGTCATGATCTGGACATTGTGGATATGCCCTGAGTGGCCTGTGAAAATGTCTATGAACCACCCCTGGTGGTCCACGACCGCCTGCAGCTGCAGGGAGTGGTACCCATGTCTGTTGACATATCCCACGGCCTCTCCATTTGAGGGGTGGAGGATCTCGATGTGGGTGCCGTCCACAGAGCCCATGCAGTTGGGGAACCCTCCAGCCGCAAAGCTGGCTATCATGGCCTCCTGATCCACCAGCTGGATCGCTCGGTCCAGGAGCACACCCTCCACCGCCTCGCAGATGTCTCGCAGGATACCAGTGACGGTGCTCACCCTGACACTGAAATGCTGAGAGACGGACCAGCAGGAGTCAGGCGTTGCTAGTTCCCAGATCCCAATGGCCACCCACTGGACCATAGGAATGGGGGTCCACATGGGGGTGTGCTGCTGCTCCAGCCGGGGTGTTAACAGCTCTGCAAGTTGCAGTAGGGTGTGCCTGTTCATCTGGAAGTGCGCTCTCCAGGCGGCCTCGTCCCACTGAGCCAACGCCCTGACCCACCAACCCTGTGCCCGCTCCGTGACCCATAACCACCGGGCAATAGGCATAGCGAGCTGGGCAGCGTGGCCCATGGTCTCCCTCCACCACTGGAGCCAGCCGGCTGCCTCTCAGAGTGCTGCAGCCCACTGCCGGGCGCGGATGAGGGTCTGCCTGGCCGTTCCGGACACCTGCTGGGCCCTGAGCCCGGCCAGGGAGTGCCTGCGACCATGGTGGGCTCATCGGGCTCTAGCAGCGCTCCAGGCCATGCTCACCCACAGCCAGGCAGCCGGGTGCACCTCTGCGGTCTGGATGCGCAGGAGGTCTGTGTACGAGCGGTAACACTCAGCGCAGACTGCTAGGTGCATCCTGCAGGCACGCAACTGGCCCAGCTCCATGGTGAACGGTGGCCTGGGTGGGTTGGAGTCACACCCATTATAGGTTGGGGCATGTGTTGCCACACCCCCTGTTTGCAACCTCCCTACCGGCCAGAGGGCCCTGGGTCACCTCTTCCCCCCCAGCTGGCTGGGCCAGCTCCCACAGGGCAACAGGGGTGGGTCGGCAGTGGGCACCCCTTTGCGCTCACCTGCGGTCCCTGCACAGGGCCTGGTGCATGGTCCAGCCTGCACCCAAATGTGTGTGGTCTGCAGCTGCATTCCTGTTGTCATCACCTCCCACCTCTCTGTGTTTTGGCTGCCTGTTGTCCTCACTGCCCTGAGCTGTGTGTAGGATGTCCTGAATGTGTGCTCAGCGCCAGCAGCTGTGCTGGGTCCGCACCCCACGCCTCACTCATTTGCCGGGCAATGTTGTGACCTGTGGCCTTATTGCTTGGCCTTGGAGGTCCCCTGCTTCCCCTCCCATCCCTCCAGGGATTGTGGGGCCCCTCTCGCCTTACATTTAGTATCAGGCGCATGCTGGACCATGGCTGGCAGGGCTTCCCCAGCGCTCGCAGGCCCCTCCACCCCCAGCGCTCCCCATAGCTGGACCTTCTGCGAGACCATGGCCCTGTGTGACCTGTGGCATTCCCCAGCTGTGCAATTGCTCCTGAGCTGCCTGGACAGCCTGACAGGTGCCTATGCAAGTCTCAGCTCCGGCCTGTGGTACTTCGGCTATGAGGCGAGCGCCCGTGATTGCCGGCTGCATGCGGAGACGCTGGGCCTCCATCCCTTTCCCGATGGGCGCATCCTGGAGAGGAGGTGCACGAATGTGGCGTGGTCAGCGGCGGAGACCATGTCTGCCCTCTCTGTGTGCAGCCTCTCTGCCTACATGGCCTGTCTGACGGAGGGGGGCCCTGCCCTGGCCGTGTCCTTCTTTGGCTGTGTTCACGGGGCCCGTGGGTACCAGTGGTCCCATGCGGCGGTTTATCACTGACTGTTGGAGCTTGGTCACTTCTGTGGCCCCCAGCTGCTGACTATGGCTTGTCGGAGCCCACCGATGTGGAGCTGGCGGCACTGACTGGTGTGTGGTCCCGTTTGGATGTGCATGTGGGGTTCGCCATGCAGGATCTCTTCGAGGCGTACTACCTGGTCTCCCACCACATGGCAGCACTGGGATACCATTGGGGCATGCTTCAGTGGCCCCACTTCGTGCACCAGTCGGGCCACCTGGCTCCAGGCCCCTTTGTGGCCCCCTGCAGCTGGCTGTGAGGTCCCCTGTGCCTTCCGGGCCCTGGTTGCTGGCCCCGCTGTGAGCTCCTGCCTCCGCCCTGATGCCGTGGGTCGCTGCCCGCTCCCTCCATGATGTGTTGGCCTTGCTGCTGTGCTGCCTGCTTCCCGGGGTTCCGCTGGCCCTGCCTGTGGCTCTGGGCCCCCTCCATGGGCCCCCCCATCCGCCTCTGCAACCGGTGTTCCCCTCCATGGCTGCCTTCTCCAGTGGCCGTGTCCTGATCTCCCAGCCGGCACCCAGCACCCCGGGATGCTGCTGACCTTCCTAGTCTGCCTGTGATCCCTCCTGTGCCCGTGGTCCCCCCCCCTTGGGTGACTCTGTGACTGGGGGGTTCTGGGGCCCCCGACCTGCACCTCCTGGCATCCTCCCGGGGTGTGTGTGTGTGTCTTTGGACCGGCTGCACAGCTCCGGCTCTCCTCCATCGCACCGTCGCTGGCACTTGGGGTGCCTGTCTGCCTCCTGGACTGTTCCCGGGCTGCTCCCTGTTCCGTGTGGCCTCACCCTGTGCTTGTGCTCTGCCCATGTGGGGTCCCCCCTGTTCCAGGACTGGCTGTGTAGCTATGGGGGTGCCCGTGCAGGCTGTGCTGTTGTGGGGGTTCTGGATGCCATTTTCTGTGTCCGGTCCTGCCCCTGGGCTGGTTTCCCCCCCCGCTCCCTGTCCCTGCCCCCTTTCTCCCCCCTGTGCCGATTGTGCCGTGCGTGTTGTCTGTCCCGCTGTGTCCCCCCTTCCCTTCCTTTCCCGTCCCGTATGGGTGTGTATGGGCCCGGGCATGTGTTTGTGCTGTGTGTTCCACTGTGACCTCATTTTCTCTGTGCCTGCTGTGTGTGCCGCCTCAGCGGTTCTTCTCCCGCCTCCCCCTCCCTTCCCATTTCCCTTGTGTGGGTGTTCCCTTTTGGCTTCGTTTGCCCTCAGCCGGCCATGTCTGCCTCCCACCCCTCACCGGTGCCTTCTGGGTGTTTTGACCACGGCCGGGAATCGGCATCACGTCTGTTGCGCTGCCCCGGGCCATGGTCTGTCTGCCCAATTCCCTGCTGTGGTCCCGGTCCCGGTCACGTCTATTCGGGGCCTTCCTGGACCACGGGGGGTGGTTGGGCGGCTCGCCACCACTAGGAATCCACTGTGGTGAATCGGAACCGCGTAATGTCTGAAATCACCCAAAGTCACTACTTACTACCTTATTTCTATTCATACCTTATTTCTAGTGCTTATTCACGCACTACCTTCCTGTCTCTTTTAATGTACCGCACCCTCACTTCGCACTCTTCCCCTTTGTATTCCTCATCTCCCCCTTTTCTCACCTGTTACTATGGCTTATTTATCACCCTTTTCTCTCCTCCCACCACCTCCTCTGTTCTTTGCTTTTCACTGTACTTTGCTCAGATCTTTACTTATGACTCCTACTTGCCTGAGGAAGGACCCTGGGAGGTCTGAAGCTTGCACATTTCCACCAACAATAGTTAGTCTAATAAAAGATGTCATTCGAACTACTTTGTTTCCACCTCTATCATTTGGGACCAACACAGCAACCACACTCTCTCTGGATATTAATTACTTTGCCGACAAAATTGCTCATATTTACCACAACTTGTGGGTGCTGCTACTTTGACTGCAGAGTCAGAGCTTGGAGTTGTGGAAACTCAGCTTTATCCTCTTGGTCTGGATCAATTTCAATTAGCATCGCCCACTGATGGAGAGGATGTGCTTGAAGTTGTTGCAGGCAACCAGTTATGAATTAGATCCTTGCCTGTCCTGGCTGGTGAAAGCCAGCCAGGAGACATTAAGGCCATTGCTGGCCGGGGTTGTCAATAGGCCTGAAACGACAAATTGCAGTGAATGTTGTTTCCATTGGAAACAGGCCATTCACTTCCATTTTTATAATGAGGAAACTTACCGGCTTTTTTGCTATTTTTCACTATTTTTTGCTGGTTGAACTCAACGGGTATTGAGCTGCTACCAGCTATGTTTAGCAGCTTATGCTTTATATACCGGCTGAGCAACACAAAGGTTCTGGAAACTGACACAAAAGGGCTGGAAACTGATGCAAAAGGACAGTCCAGAAAGTCCTGGAATGTCCCAAAAAATCCTGAAAATTGTCAGCGCTGATCTCACAATGGCAGAAGCATGAAATCACTGATCAGTGGGAAATATCAATGAATGGTCGCAAGTGCTCCCAAAGGGTAGGTATTTTCCGATGGGAAGGAAGGAAACACTTATTCTCTTCTCAGTACTAATTGTCAATGCCTGTCAGGGGTGGCGAGTTCTGGTAAGTCCTTACCAAACAAAGAGGCTTTACCAGGATCGTGGTCAGCCGCAAGCTAGGGTCAATTCTGAAAGACAGACAGACATTCGCCAAGCAGAGATGGTGCATCATCAATATTATAGGTAGTCACAAGCAAAGGTCAGTCCCAAGAGACAGTCCGAAGGGGCAGGCAGGTGTGCAGAGGTCCTATGGTAAGCAAATCCTATGTCCTAAGGAGTGCAGTGGGCGAGGGAACCAGAAGAGATCCAAGGGGCTAGGGTGGAGTGGACGCAGGAGGCAGAGGTCAGAGAAGGAACCCAGCGACTGGAGTGGGTGCAGAATCAGGGATCAGAGGCAAGGCAAGTAGCAGCGAGTCAGATCAGCAGATTCATGCAGTTGGCAAGCCAGGGAGGGACTGTCTTCCCTTTATGTAAGGGAAGGGGAAGGTATAGAAGTTCCCTGCTCATCCCACTTTCATTGGCCGAGGCTGTAACACAGCGTGGTGTCAGTCTGGCTGGTGTTTGCTTGCCCAGAATTAGCTGTGGCCCAGCACCACCCTGGGTGGCAGGGGGCACCTCAGATGCGGGTGCCAACTGCAGTCCCGTGCTGTTATAGCTGGAGGGAACTGTAGTAGACACTTTACTAGTTTTAGAAAACTCTTGGCTCTTTTTCCATTGACGTTGATGGGAAAAGGTGCCCATTGGCTTCAATGGAAAATGAAACAGAAACGAAGCAGAATACTAAAGTAAAGAGAGGTAAATACTAAAATCCACCATCCCTAATAATAAATAAATAAAAATTTAATTGCTCCATAAACTTTACATTTTCAGAGCCTTCCATGCACACACTTACCTGAATGGATGACATGTTAATGTACAAAATTCAAAACCAAAGAGAATCATCACTGGAAACATTCCCACCCACCCACACACAGTCCTTCCTAGTCACCAAGTGTTCGGTGTATTTCAAATATTTGAAATGTCAAATCATTAAATGCTGATAGATAGATATATATTCATATTTAAAGATCACTAATTTTCTCTCTCTCTCTTTTTTTTTTTTACAACTGCCTTTAGTACATACCTCTCCAAGATATTATGAAGAGGGATAATTAAAACCATTTAAAAACTGAGAATGATACAAAAGGGAAATCAACCACTCCAGCTGAATAAACTCATTACTCCCATGCTGCTTAATGTACTGTATCATATTTGTCAGTCCATAAAACACTCATCCAAGGCTTTCCTACCAACTGGGTATGTCCTGAAACTATCTTACATTCGTCCTACAGGATCACAAGGAAAGCTAATGCAATGGGTACTAAGCACTGCAACTACCAATGAGATTCCACCACCATTAGTGTAACAATGCGCTGCTTTAAAATGCACAGCGGCACTATACACCAGCATAGGTTCAAGATGACCTGTAAAACCCGCTGATATCTCAGAGCCAACTCCTCCTAGTCTAGGGCCTGATCCTGCAAGGATTTACAGGAGCCTGTTGAGAATAAATTAAGCATTAAAGGATGCCCCAGAGGCAGTTAACGGTATCCCATTTTATGGATAAGAAAACTGAGAACCAATGAGATGAAGTGACTTTCAAAAAGCTCAAACAATTATTCTGTTAATACCAGAAATAAAGGCCAGGTTGCTGTCCTGTGCTTTGGCCTCTGGTCCACACTTCCTGTCAACATCGGTGTTCCTCAGAAGGTCAATAACCAGACACGACTATTGAGTAAACACATTGCCCTGAAGGAAGGTTTATTCAGGTTCAAGAAGAGGCTTTTGAAATCCAAGCAGACCCTGCTATTCTGCCCTTCACTCACACTGCTATGCTCTCATTCTCCAGAAATTGACAGGAGACAAGTGGAGACCACCTGCTGAGTCTTTTCATATTCCTGCAACATAGTTCCTGTGGCAGAGTATTCACTCTGTGGTTTCCCTTTGCTTTTCCCTTGGACCTGTGCTTAAAAAGAGACACTCAATCAATGCTATGGTTTTCCTGGCTGCTTGCAAGAAACGAGCTCTCTGCTAGCTGCACTGTTTTGATTCTGAAAAAAAATAATTACATTTTTGTTTTTGTCACTGCACCCTAATTTTAAATTTATATTCCAGTTAACATTGGCTCAGCCTTTTGCACTGGTTCAATAGACTCCTGCCCCAAAATTGCCCCAGCCAAAGAGAGAAGCATCACTCAGCCCTCGAGTACCATGCAAATGAACAGCTCATATTTGCCAACTTATACTGGGAAAAAGATAACCAAAACAGGACTCATCTCCCCTCCATCGTCTTAGATTGTATTCTCCTCAGGGGCAAGGAACTGTCTCTAATTAATGGATGTTCACTGCCAGGCACATT
>QEPC01005362.1:627476-642645 GCA_003113815.1 Sphenodon punctatus
CAGTCAAGGACAGAGTCCCGGAATCCCAGGGAGTGAAGCGATTCAAGCAGGAGTATGCCACTTAAAATATTTGTCATTTTGTCCAAAGACCATAATTTTGGTCTTGTCATAATCTATCTTCAAATGCTCCTGTTCACAATAAGTTACAAGATCTTTTAATAATCTTCCTATACCAATTGGAATCTGAGACAACAGCCCCATGTCATCAGCGCAGAGGAGAAGAGAAACAGCCACAGGTTCCACTCTAGGTGAAAAATAAAGGCCCCCCAGTTAATGCATAAATTACTTCGTTAATATAAATTATTAAAAAGAATGGGAGCCAAAAGGCACCCTTGTCTAACTCTCTTAGAGACATCAATACAATTCATTAGTTCACCCGAACATCTGATACTTTACTTTTGCAATGGTCCAAGCATGTAACACTTTCAATAATGCCAACAACCTAGGTTCAATGCCTGCCAGTTCCAACTTATCACACAGGCATTTTCTATCGATCAAATCAAATGCTGCCTTCAGGTCTATAAATGCAGCAAACAGATTTCCCCTTTTTGTTTAACATATTTATCTACTAAATGAGCAAGGACAAAGCATTCATCCACTGTGGAATAATTCTCCCTGAAACCAACTTGTTCTTCCTTAAACCATTTCTTTTCTTGAAGCCAGTCCATCAGCTTAATTAATAAGTAACATGAATAAATTTTAAACACCACATCCAGTAATGAGATGGGACGATAGGTGAAATCCAGGGAACTCTCTCCCTTTTGAACAAGGGGACTATAATGCCAGAAAAATGCCTGTATTGTTTATATGAGAAAATAGTTTCTCCAGCACAGGGGCCCACCAATCAATATTTTCTTTGACGACCTCTGCTCAAACAAAGTCCTTCCCTGGTGCCTTATTGCTACGTTATGGCTGAATTAACTTTTTAACCATATCTTCTATAACAGGTGATCAGGGAACAAAAGTAGCAAAGATGTCCTTCTCGACCCTATTATCCTGTCCCCAATCCTGACTCGTTATCGAAGGATTTGAAAAGGGAGGATGATTCTCAAAACCCCAGACCACCATCTTCCAGAATTTACTGGAATTATTCTCATATGCTCTTGTCTCAAAATCTTGCCACAGAGATTAATAATGTGCCTTTTTTCTTCTCCCTTAAAAGTTTCTTATAGGCCCCCCCCCCTTGCTTTGGTCAGTCTTAACACGTTCTCCTGTGTGCTAAAGGCTTTGACATGTGTACCTCATTTATTCAGGGCTTTCTAAGAGGATCTACAATCCTTATCAAACCAAATCTTCTTGCTTAGGGAAAAGCCCTTAGGTGCATTGTTGGAGACTGGGTCCCTGCTCATGTTAGTCATCACTATTGCTATATAAAATCAACTAAAGGAAATACATTTTCACTCACCATACAATTAATTTGTGGAACTTCTTGTCAAAACATGTTGTGAAGGTCAGAAACTTAGCTGGTTTTAACCAAGGACCAGTGCGGTGTAGTGGATAAAGTGCTGGACTTGGACCTGGGGACACAGGGTTTAAATCCTACCCTAGCCATGAACTCATTGGATGGCTTTAGGCAAGTCTCAACCTCAGTTCCCCATCTGTAAAATGGGAATATGTGTGTGTCTGTCTCGTCCTGTGTTCACCTTGTCCATTTTAGAATATAAGCCCACTGGGCAGGGATCTGTCTCTAATAATAACAATTGATGATAATTTTTTTGATTCAGCCAGTGTCACATCAATTAATATGAATAATACCGAAATTACATAAAAACATAATAAAACATTATTCATAAAAATTACAAAAATAAAATAATCTGAACAGAAGTCATAATAACAAATCCCTCAATCTCAGGTTTCCATGGCAGCCTGTCATGTCTATACCTGTGGCTACTTTAGGCTGCCTCAGGGCAGTGTGTGTGTGAAAAATGAATCTGGAACTTACTTCTGGACTGTAAGCCCAGAAGATTGAAACATCCAGAACTTTAACGTGTGTCTAAAAATGCCCAATGGTTCAGCTCTCGTTGATTTTAATGGATGGAGGACTGCATCCTTAATATATTTTTACGAACCAACTCAGGCCATTTCCTAGAGTCCTTTCATACTGTACTTTCTGCATGTTAATTATATTTACACCTCTATGTAATTTATATCCTCCCCCACTTTAAAGCCCCTTTGCATTGCCAGAGTGGTTTAAATAAGCTTCAGGCCCCATGTGCATAATTTGAGAAAAGAGTTCTTCATGATCTTCAAATTTATAGCCTAACAACCAAGATTATAACGTAGTGATGATTACTGTAAGCATTTATATACTACCAGCAATGTATTTGGCACTGCACAATCATTAATTAGAAACAGGTCTCCACCCCGAGGAGCTTACAATCTAAGAGAGACAAAGGAGAGGAGGACATAGGGAGAGAGAGGGAAATGTTCACAACGTTTAGAAGTTGTAGGTGCGCTTGCTTAGCTTAGTTGCAGGAGAGAAGGGAACCCTGTATAACAGGACAGTAGACGAAGCCCCAGTGGCCAGTCTGTGGGGATGAGGAGCTAAGGAAAGCCTGATATAAGAGGTAGGCTTTGCCGAGGGATTTAAAGGCAGGGAGAGAGGGAGCAGAGCATATGTGCTCAGGGAAGGTGTTCCAGACAATGGGATCAATCCCATGCCCCATGGATTGTGTGTGTGCATGCACAGCCACACACAAAACATGCAAATCTGCATTGCGGGCACATTGTGCCCTGCGGAAACCGCACGCATGCATGGGCACGTACACACACGATCTGTTGGGCATGGGATCATGGCCAGTGGGTGCTTTTAAACAGACAGCACTCACGCCTTGGCTCTGCCTCACCCGGGGGGGGGGGGNTCATGATCTTCAAATTTATAGCCTAACAACCAAGATTATAACGTAGTGATTATTACTGTAAGCATTTATATACTACCAGCAATGTATTTGGCACTGCACAATCATTAATTAGAAACAGGTCTCCACCCCGAGGAGCTTACAATCTAAGAGAGACAAAGGAGAGGAGGACATAGGGAGAGAGAGGGAAATGTTCACAATGTTTAGAAGTTGTAGGTGCGCTTGCTTAGCTTAGTTGCAGGAGAGAAGGGAACCCTGTATAACAGGACAGTAGACGAAGCCCCAGTGGCCAGTCTGTGGGGATGAGGAGCTAAGGAAAGCCTGATATAAGAGGTAGGCTTTGCCGAGGGATTTAAAGGCAGGGAGAGAGGGAGCAGAGCATATGTGCTCAGGGAAGGTGTTCCAGACAATGGGATCAATCCCATGCCCCATGGATTGTGTGTGTGCATGCACAGTCACACACAAAACATGCAAATCTGCATTGCGGGCACATTGTGCCCTGCGGAAACCGCACGCATGCATGGGATCATGGCCAGTGGGTGCTTTTAAACAGACAGCACTCACGCCTTGGCTCTGCCTCACCCAGGGGGGTCTGTCTGTCTAAAGGCAGGTTTCCAGACGTGCAGGCGGAGCAGAAGGCACCTGCTCCCCTACAGCCCTACTAGCGGTGCTCCAGAACATCCCAGAGAACTGCTAGCGGAGCGTGCTGCCCGAATGTGGAGCACTGACCGCAGGCGGAGCTGTGATCCATGTATTCAGCGGACGGCTACTACAGTTCCGCTTCCAGCTGGGGGTTTCCCGAGGCAATGCCATAGAGCTGTGGGCAGCAGCCTAGAGTGTCGGGAGATCCGCCCACAGCTCTATGGTGTGGGAGAGGGGGGCACCGTGCAAGTGGACTGCAGCACCCACCCGCATTGACCATGGCCCGGAATCCCGCTGTAGATTCCGGGCCCTGGTCTGGGGACAGATGTTACAGTCCCCTTCATCACAGGGGGGAATCACATTCACCATGCAAACGGCGCTGGTCCCACCGGGACCGCCGTTCGCATGGTGAATGTGATTCCCCCCCGTGATTCACGGGGATGAACATCTGGGGGGGAATTTCCATTCCCCCCAACAGATATTCCGTGATCACAATCACCATGTGGGGATTCACTGTGGTTGACCGTGATCACGTAACGTCTGAAAATACCCCATCTCCGAAAGCGTGGTCAAAGAGATTCCCAGCGGGAAACAAAAAAAAGTAACGTCTGGACGACAGCCACTGGCCAGAATCAAACAAAATAATTCCCAACTGGGGACAAAGCACGCAACGTCACTGCCAGGCAAGCAGCAACAACACAGGCTGGGGAGGGAGATTTAAAGGGCACACGGCAGCAGCGGGGACGAGCCGCCCCGGCGCCTTCTGGGTGCTTTGACCATGGTCCGGCCCGGGATCGGTGTAACGTCTGTTGCACTGCCCCAGGCCGTGATCTGCCAGTCTGATTCCCTGCCATGGTCCTGCTCCCGTCACGTCTGTTTGGGGCCTCTCTTGCCCACGGGGGGTGGTTAGCCGGTTCGTCACCGCTGGGAATCCACTGTGGTGAATCGGGCGCCCGTAACATCTGAAATCACCCATCCACTCCAATGGTAAGGTGAGGCAGGGGAGAGGGAGACTAAAACATTCAGCAATATAATGATTATTTTTGTTCTAGTCCTCAGCCTGTTCCAAATCTCACTAAAGTCAAGAGAGATTTATTAACAAAGAAAGGGTGGGGGAGGGAGGGATGTTGAGTATTTAATGTGTCTAATTTTCTGATTATATAAAGTTGCATTATTGCAGCATTGGAAAGTTTGTAACATAGCTATATCAAGGTTGATTAGAACCGATAGGCATCTGTTAATGCTGTGAGTAAATCCTGAGCCACACTAAGCCTTTAAGGGTAGGGCAGGATAAAAGTTTAAATAAATAAATAAATAATAAATTTAAGAACATAACAACTGTGGCCCTGAACCCATTGAAATCAATGGCAAACTCCCTTTGACTGTGATGGGTGAGGCGGATCACACCCAAAACTAGATAAATAAATAAAACTAATTTTTTTCTACTCTTTGAAGTCCCTGTACACTCTAAGGTCAGTCCTGGGTCTTCACAGGCCAAAGAAAAGGTTTTAAAAAAATTAAATGTATCTGCCTGACCCTATAAAAGAGAAGCACTGGTGCAGAAAGTCACTGAAGCTAAGCAGTGACCGTGCAAACCCGAGTCCTGAAGGGGGAGGCAGAATGAATGAAGGGCACTGACGGACATGCTTTTAGCACAAGACTGCAATGATGCATCGGGTCTGGACTAATATAAAATGGGAATGCAGGAGCCCAAACACAATTGGAGATAAAGAATTTCTTTGTATCAGCCGCAGCAAAAATGATTTGAAGATGGTGTGGGGGGGAATGGGAAGCTCATTTGTGCCCAATTCATTGGAGAAACAGTTCAAGGGCATCCTATCCTTGTGTAATGATTTGCCCTATATTTCTTGAACCAGATGAAAGTCCCATTAGGTACAAAGTAACATGTGCTGATGAATACTGATTTGGGGGGCTTATTATTCTTGCACTATACAAGACCTATCCATGCAAGTCTCCTTCACCTCAATAGAAAAGGCAGATCCCTTCCTGTGTTTCACAGAAAAGGCAATGCCATATGACTTTTCCATGTCACCGACGATCAGGGACCTGCATTCACTGCATTATTCTCATTGACAGCAAGGAGGAAAACGCAGTGAATGTGGGTTCCTGATGATACTTCGGGATGTGCAGAGGGCAGACAGTAAGTCATTTATGATTAGGGCTTTTGCTGGGAAACAAAACTGCCTTGTTGACATGTGCTCCTTACAAAAACTTAACAATTAACAACATGTGCAAAATCAAAAATCACTCCTTACTCATGGTCAACCAGGCATCTTTGACCTCTAATTGGGCCTGCACAGCAGAAGGCTGGAACGTCTTTGTTTCTAATTCAAAATGGCAGCCTTCACCCAGTGCAAATGAAAATAATGTGCATTTCACCATGAGTAGAAAAGGAATTATGGAAGCGCCCAATTCCAGATTTTTAAATGACCAGCAACCGCAAACACTGCAAGGTGACATTTTCAAGTGGGAGTAAATCAGGTACCAAAATAAGGTCCAGATTCTTAAAAGGGCTGGTCACCCATGAGCTTTCATGGTGTCTCCAATGACCAGATATACAGGGAAACTTATCATGCTGAGGAACTGCACTCTTGAAAATCAAGAATTGATTGTGGGTGATGAAATCTTTTGAAAATCAACATCTTGGTGATTCTGTGTACAAGATTAATACAGCAATGGCACCTAGGGAGGCACTCTCAGCTTTGGGATTCCTTTCCCTTCAGGTTCATCAAAACCCAAGCACACACCTCCCACTATTTCCAGAAGCCAAAGAGAGCCAAGCCCTGCCCCAGAGCCTAAAAACTCCACTGTGGCCATTTCTGCGCATGCACAGCCCCCGGTGGCCATTTCTGCACATGCACAGAGTGTTTTTTGAGAGTTCTCTAGAATCTCAAGAGATTCTCGATGCCCTTAAAATGCTCTGCACATGTGCAATACGATCACCAGGGGCCATGCATGCACAGAAATGGCCACACCAGCCATTTTGCACATGCGCAGTGCTGGCTTTTGGCAAAGCAAGAAACGGGTCGAGAATTGGCCAGTTCTCAACCCATTCTCATTCTTGCAAATCTCAGTGAGAATCAAATTCTTACCGAGATTTAGCAAGTATACAAGGGAAAATTTCAGCCCTACCCTTCACACGCTTACATGCACACACCTTCCAACATTCAAAGTGCAAAAAGGTAGAGGGACAGAAACTCTCCTGCTTAACATTCCACTTCAGCACCCAAAGAAGAACTGTCCCTCCTGATTCCTGAGTAACTGTTGGGAGGTACGCAAGCATTTTCTAGAGACAATGAAAGACTTTTCTATTTGGTTAGACACTTATCCTGCTAAGTCCTTTAAAATAAGCTCTCTCTGGGGCTATATTTATATGCGTGTGTGTTTTATATTGTGACCCGACCAGAGCCCTTGAGATATAAGGTGGGTTATAAATCTAACTAAACTTCTCTTTTATCCTCCACTCTGTCATCCACCCTCAGTATCAGATGGGCGCGCTTCCTTCTGAAGAGACTGAAACTGAATCATCTGAAATGGGCTAAGGCAGCAATTTGGAAGGTATTGACAGCAGCACTCATGGGTGGCAAATGAATGATTATGTCAGGCTCTGTTTTCCTTAGTGTGTGTTGTCAAAAGCAAAGGGGTGTGTGTGTGTGTGTGTGAACAATAAGTAACACTTAATTGAGCAGAAAGATTTACTCTGCCATGGCCACTGATGTTAGAAAATAAATGTTAGTTTCACAAATTGCAAGCTTTTAGACACAATTATTCTGAAATCCTAACATTACCGAAGGCTCTGTGGTCAGGGCCAAATTCTATAGCACAGAACCAATTTTAAAGAAAAAGGCAGATTCTTGTGAAGCAAATATATGGGGCTGAAAAATAACGGCTGCATACCCATCTCCTGCCTACTAAAACATGGTATGGGGAGAATGCAGAAACCACCTCACTGCATTCCACCACGTTCAAGGGGTGTTTTTAAACAAGCAAGGCTCGAGACCGGGTCTATGGTCACTGAGTGGCATGGCCTCAGCATACTCCTGTAGCCACCAACCGGTCCAGCAAACAACTCACACGGGCAGCTGTTCCCCCTCTCCCTGCCTGGAAACACCTCCCACCCCTAGCCACGCTCAACTGCCCGCCCTCTGCCATGATACACAGCTGCGGACACCATGGAAACATGAAGCCGCAGTAGCCAGTCTTCCCTTCCTGCCCGTGACCTCAGGGGCCACTGCAGCTACTGGCAGTCCCGGCCAACAATGGATGCACATACTGGACATGCAGGAAGCTACTGTCTGAGCTGCTGTCCTCCATGGCATTGGTTCTTCTTCTTTCACGTGGAGGGACTGGGGAGGTGGTTGTACTTTGAGCCAACATGGTGTTGTATTTCTCATGGGCGTGTTTTTTAAGGGCTTCCCAAAGAGCTCCTGGCAGGGCTGTGGGAGGAACCAGAGCCGTGGCCGGACTGCAGGCCAGTCTACTGGCATGACTGTCAGGGGCAAGGGATGTGTCATATGGGCAGGGGATGCATGGGTGCCCACTGGCACAAACCTTTTTGGTTTCCCCCACACAGGGCACTCCAGATTTTTCAGCGGTGCTCCCTGTGTGGCCATGAATGGATGTGGTGTGGGTCATGGGAACGTGCATCCCCCTGAACCACCTTCACGTGGTTGTTCGGATGAGTGGTTGATGGGTGGCCATGCGTGGTACCATCTCATTTAAAAACACCCAAGGTGCTGAACGGTGCATCCAGTGCAATATACTGTTTCCATCTTACAATGGGTACAGTATATTGGGATACAGTACAATGGGAACAGCCTAGCACAAAGTATCAGTACAGAGTGTGCTCCATGGGATTTTATTCCTTCTATTTATAACTGGTATTAACATGGCAAACAGATGCACAACTGTCTAACTGCCCAGCTGTTTGGTGAACAACAGTGCTAAACAATACTGAAAAAAGAACAAATTCTAAAATGACTGAAATGGAATATCCTATGTCCCAATATTTCCAGCAGGCAAAGAGGGACAAGCCCTGCCCTTCCATGAATAAGCATTGCCCCCCGCAGACATGTACATATGCACACAAATCTTCCAGCTTTCCAAGTGCACAAACAGGGACAGAAGCTCTGCTTCTTATCATTCCACTGTTTTTGGCATTCCATCTTCTCTCCATTGTCTTCTCAAGTGCCTTTCCTGGGAGGCAACCAGGAAAGAGGTATCTAATAGGGATGGGCGAATGCGGTTCGGATGTTCGGACCGAACTCGGTCTGTTTGGACGTCCAAACCAAACTCTCGAATGACCGAACACTACGGTCGTGTTTGGATGAGTTCGGGGGCAGGAAAAACGTCTTTCCAGGGCCAAAAATTAGGTTTTGGTTTCGATTTCATTTCGGTTTCGCTATTTTTGAATGTTCGGCCAAGTCAAACTCGGCTGAACCGAACCATCGAACCCGAACTCGGGTTTCGAACCGAACGACTGAACATCCAAACCGCGTTCTGTTCTCCCATCCCTAGTATCTAAGGTTTGAATTCTGGTCTATTTGTCTCTCTCTCTCCTGAAAGAAGAACAGGAGAACTCCTGCCCCTCCTAAATAGGAACTGTTGGGAGGTCTGGAATGCCCGCAATAAGTGAAACAAAGTACACAACACACACCCCTCCCCCCAATATCCAAATTTCTGAATCCAGATATTCAGGAGTGCAGAAGCAGGGAATCTTTCCTCCCAGCCCTGTAGTGCTCTGAAAGCCATAGCATCCTGCGAGAGTGAAGGGGAACGCAACCCCCCTACGTAAGCGACATGATCGCCTACACAGGACATCCCATGTACGTGGGGAGACGCATCACCTCAAAGGGCACATGGCTCTCTGGTCACCAGCAGTCTGCAGAGCGATTTAAACGGGAGCATGGGGGCGGGACCATTTGACAGTCATCTGTGGCCCACAAAAGATCATGGGTCAGAGGCTCTGACCCCTGTACTGGTGCATCCAAATATGTGAATAATCTTTGCAAATATAGAAGGCATATTATTATTATTAACAAACATTTATATAGCGCCAGCAGTGTACCTGGCACTTTACAAAGTAATAAAATAGACACGGTCCCTGCCCCTAGGCCTTACAATCTCTAACATTAAGTAGCTCCTAGATATTTTCCTGACCTTGCCTACGATCTGAACTCTTCTATGAGAGATGTATGTCTGGGTTTGTCAATAGAGATATGGCTAGAAATGTCCTAAGTGCTGATAGGAGTCGATTTCCTCCTCCCCCATCCCCACCCCCTCTTTGTGATACAGAATCACTCTAACAGGAAAGGAGGCCACTAGCACATCTACTCCAGATAATTACTTCCTGGATGGTATCATTTTTCTTTACAATGTGCAGTTAAAATCTCACAAAGATCCAAGATGTATTTCATTAACTCCCTTGTTGAGAGCTCTGTCTTTAACAGGCAGGAACCCCTCCTAAACATTTTTGTTTATGTAAAATCAATTTGTTTTTGCACTTGAATCTTCTTTTCCCTTTGAGAAGTCTTTTGAATTATGGTCACAATTCCATCTGCATTCTTGGATTATCTCCACAGCCCTACATGGAGCTGGACTGCAGTTGCTTGGAACATGTGCAAAGTAAGATGGAACACGACTGTCATCAGATAGGGTCTTTATTATTCAAAAGATGTCGGTATTACTAAGTCATTTTAAGACTTGCCCATTTTTAAATACTGTCAGGAGTCCTGGCTCCTCCTGCAGGGGTAATGTCAGCTCTCCACCCCCACCCCCACCTGAAGGATACCATGGGAATCTGTCCTTACTGCATACTTTGGCAACAAGAGTGAAGCTACCATGGAGCAAGGGGGCCAAGTAGGGGTGGGACTAGCGGTATCGGATTAATCCGATAATACCGATAATAGTTGATATCAGATAAATCCAATTATACCAATAATTGTAGGTATCGGTATATCGGATTTTTAACATTGACGCCATTTAACAATGGCCGCAATGTTAAAGATTCGAGAAAATCGGCAATGTTAAAAAAACGATATACCGATACTGATAAATCTGATATTGGATTAATCCAACACCGATAAAACCGGTAACCGATCATTCCCCTGGAGTCCCACCCCTAGGGCTCAGCTAAGCACAAGTCCTGAACTCTATGAGGGCCTTTTGCAAGTGTGCCAGTTGGCCCCGTCACGAAAACAATAAATTCATCCCCCGCCGGGACGACCGCGTCACGCCCTAACAGACGTGCTCAGGCTACTTGCAAAGGGTCGTGCCAAGAAGGAAGTTTTCAGAGCGGGCAGGAGTGAAAAGCTGACCCTGCTGACTCCCTAAAACGTCCTTCCTGGTGGGGTTGCTGCCACTCCAAGAGGCCTCAATGAGAGCCAGGGGGCACCACAATGGGTATTTTCAGATGTTACGAGATCACAGTGAACCATGGTGAATGCCCACCTGTGGTCACTGTTACTTGCACATCTGTTTGGTGGCCGCCAGATATTTGCCATGCTCAATCCCCACATGGGGTCAGTTTCAACCACGTTTCCCGGGCTAGCCGCACCAATTCCCCGGGAAGCGTGGTGAAAGTGATCCCCAGCGGGGATCAAAGAAAAGTAACGTCTGGTCGGTCGCCATGGCCCGGAAGCACCGGCGGGATTCAGCCAGACACTGCGGCGGCATTGACCCCGCCGCCTGCCCGTCTCCCCAGAGGGCGGGCGGCGGGGAGCGTAGAGGGGGCGGGGCCGTGCGGCCACACGTTGCGCCACGGGGCCCCGCCCCCTCCCCAATTCCCTGCCAGGATCCCCCAGCATGTCTGTTAGGGCGTGACGCGGTCGTCCCGGCGGGGGATGAATTTATTGTTTTCGTGACAGGGCCAACTGGCCCCGTCACGTCTGAAAACACCCAATCTTTGCAGGGGGAGGCTGAGGCTGACTGGAAGTCTTGGAAAATTTGCCACTTATGTCAATCAATCAGTACTGGAAGTTGACATTCCAGGACCAGAAGTCAAACCAGAAATTCGACAACTTACCCATTTTTGCAGATACCCTCTTTCAGCTCTAGATTTGACCCTTGGCCTGAACACCAACTCTGAGCCTTGATCACCCTCCTTGTATCTGCTACCTGGCCAGCCCTAATTCTGCAAGAACTTGGGTCCCAAACCCACAAAATGTGACAGATTGTGGCGCCATAGGGCAAGGGAGAGGTCATTGGGTGAGCAGGGCAATCCTGTTCTAGAACTTCTGTAATGCCTTTGCTCACTCTTCATAGGCATAAGTGGCGATACAGGTCATCAGAGAGCATTTCAACACAGCATCTATGACCAGGGTCCCATGAATTCTGCGCTCTTGTGATTGCATCCATTTTGTGTGTGCGTGCACACAATTTTACATTTGGCCAAATTGTAGCAAACATTGCCTCTGCCACTGCAAAATTACAGCCTGAGTGGGCAGCACTGTGAGCCACCCAATGGGGTGCTGACACTGTTAGCAGCTGGTGTGTATTCCTAGGCCATGGAGCGCGGAACCACACCTGCTCAAGAGGAGCAGCTCATGGCCACTCAGGAGAGGGAAGAACCTCTTTCCAGACAGATCCTTGTGGTAGTTTCTGAGGTCTCTTAACACTTACAGTGTTTAAAATTGATGCAATAGCATGCTGAGAAATAATTTGAACACAAAATTTGCAGTAAAAGGATTTGATTTATTTGCATAATTTACTCTTAAAGGGTCTGGATTTTCTGTTTGCAGAATTGGGGGAGGGGGGAATGCAGAATACATGAGACTTGGGTGATAATAAACGTGAAGAGGGCCCGTTATGGCCCACTTGGGCAAGAGACTCACCATCATATCAGTTTCTTGGCTGCCAGATGTGGACCCACTGCTGCCCCAGCCCAGGGATGTGTCTGGCCTGGAACTGGTCCTCCGAATGACCCTGGGCCCACAGCCCAGGTCAAGGACCACCCAGGCAGGTCAATGCAGGGCATAGCAGGGCAGTGTGTGTGTTTGCAGCCCAATCCCTGCCAGGGCCTGGAAACCACCAAAACTGGCCACCATAGCTGCCTGTGATTGGCTGCCATGGCTACCCGTCATACCAGGGGTGGGGCACTGGGATCACGCAGAGCCATCCAGCTGCACATTTGTTCTGTTCCCCCGCCCTACTAAGTGCAGGGAAGTGCTCACCGCCTGTCTCAGTTGGGTATGTCAGTTCCATGCCTCGACCTAACCCTGCCAGGGCCCTCTCCCAGAGCGTGTAGCCAGCCGGCCGACTGCCCATTTATTGTCACCCTCTGTCTATGACGTGGTATCATCTGCAATATACCACGGCACATGTGGAGACTTTTCTCCATGTGACTGGCTTTGTAATCATTTATTCTAAAGCTGAAACGAAAATCTGCAGCATTCTGAGAACTCATCTGCTTCAAATCAGTGAACTGGAGTCATGCACCCTTTCTAGAGCTGGAAAGGGCAGCTGGGTGAAGAACGGGCCAACCCATCAGCCTCTCAGTAATCAAAGTGACCCGATATTGCAGAGTACTAAATGGTACTCGTTTACCTTCTGACAAGTTACTCATATTATCACATTGTTGTCATTATCATGTTACCGCTTGTGCGTTTCCCTATACTCAAAGAGGGAAGGTAAGGGAAAACTGTTGGGTGCCCATTTTAGATTGAAGGTGATTGGCTAAAACAGTGTAACCAATGAACAGATGGTAAACTGGAAACATTTACGGTAAATCAGAAAGCTGGTAATGGTATTACCTGGAATTTTGGGTGGTCAGTTGCCTTCCAATCAGGCAACTGATAAGCTGCTCAAAATTGCAGGTATCATCCTCAGGTGTCAAATCTACCTGTTTTTTCTTCCCCACTTCATTTATGGAAACAAACTTCCATTTCAGCATTTTCCTTTTGGTCATCTCTCTCACGACAGTATTCCAGCCACCCAAATAAGTGAACAATAATAATTAATATTATTTATTCAATTTTTAAGTGAATAGTATTATTCAATATTAAAATTATCAATATTAATTATTAATATTCATAATAATATGAATACTAAAATTATCAACATTTATTATTATCAATACTACTACTACTAATAATTATTATTATTATTATTCAAGATTTATTCATTCAATACCCTTCCCTCAACAGCTCAGGGCGGTATACAAAAATATATAAAATATATAAATATATATATAACATATGAAATATACATGACAAACATAAAAACAATTAATAGAAACCCTAAACGCCACCCAGCATAACAAACAATTACTTATTCAGATAATTAACAAGCTGTCTGAGAGTAGGTCAACACTGGGTCACAGGAGAGAAGAAGGAGTGTTTCTCTTTGGCAGGCAAGGCATACAGCCCATGTGTGTCACCCTAACCCAACAGTGGACCCACAACAATTCCACTGCACTCTGGGGGCTCCCATAGCCATAGAGGGTAGTGGGATTTTTCTTTTAATGATGTAGGATCTCAAGCATCTTTAGAACACCATTTAATTTCATCTAGAGATTGTTTTTTTTTTCCTGCCTCCCTTGCTTATCTCAGTGAAACCACGGCTTGCATCTCTTCAAGGGATACCAAACTGTATTATTTTTCAGGCGGCGGCAGCTGCCTGAATACTTAAATGTACAGCCACTGTTCATTATAAACAGGGGACTGCTGAAGCCCCGATTTTGAGGAAACCGCTTGACCTACATTTCTAAAAATTTAACCATGGCTGTAAGGACCATCAAATCCACAAACTTTGAAAAAGATCCATTAGGAAAATAAAATGTTATAATTGCTTAAAACATTAATTGCTTGTGGTCAAAATGCACCCGTCCTCGTGTATTTGAATCACCAATATCTCCTCCCCCTGGATGAGTTGAGCCCCCAAACTTAACAGGCTTTGGGAATGTGATCAATAACAAGTGCTTCTGAAATATGATACCGATTGATGCAGCCAAAACCAAGTTATTAGTGATAAACAATCCGCTCTGCTGGTTCGCGCATGCGCGCTTGAGCTCCTCTCTCCTGTTGGAGAGCCGGGAAGCACCTGCGTCCATCCCCATGTGAGCTCTGTAATTAGTGATGCACTGAGGAGTGGAACTCTGTAAACGCTGACTACTGTATTCTTCCCCTGGCTTGTGCACTGTGCTGGAAGGCAAGCATACCTGCCCACCCCCCCAGGCAAAGCTGAGTCAGCACAGCTTGCTGGGGCCAGAGCCGGCACAGCCGGGCTATCTGGGGCCCCACAGTTTCATGGCTGGGGGGCAGGCTGAAGCCAACTTCTTCCCCAATAAGTTGTTCTGCCTCCCCTCCCTGGCTCCTGTCCCCATCCCTCACCTTCCTGTCCCTCCTAGTAGCTCCAGCAGCAGAAGCGGGACACAGGGACACCGATGGGGCTGGGAGATAAGGCTGTTTGTTTACAAACAGCTCCTCCCCATGTGCTGATCAGAAGGTTGTTGCCTTGTAAAGAAGGTTCTTCGAGATGGATCCCAACATTCTCACAACTGGGTTGTGCATCCTCATCCTATCCAAATAATAGACTGCATGATGGTCTCGAGCACCTCTAGTATAAAAAGCACTCTCCCCCTCAGAATGACAGTTCCTTTCAACCCTTTCTAGAAATATAAGAAAAAAATTCCATGCGGGCTGGAAGGGGGA
>QEPC01005362.1:642745-695378 GCA_003113815.1 Sphenodon punctatus
TTCAGACGTTACGAGATCACGGTGAACCACGGTGAATACCCACCTGTGGTCACCGTGTCCCGAACGTCTGTTTGGCAGCCGCCAGATGTTCGCCACGGTCAATACCCGCAAGGGGTCAATTTGAACCATGCTTCCCGGGCTAGCCGGGGGAATGTCCCGGAAGCGTGGTCAAAAAGATCCCCAGCGGGGACCAAAAAAACCTAACGTCTGGCCAGTTGCCACGGCCCGGGATCCCCGGCGGGATCCCGGGCCATGGCGCTTCCGGCCCGACGTGGCGGCTGCAGTGGCCCCGCCACCCGCCCGTCTCCCTGGAGGGCGGGCGGCGGGGTGCGTGGAGGGGGCGGGGCCGTGCGGCTGCACATTGCGCCACTCGACCCCGCCCCCTCCCACATTCCCCGCCGGGATTTCCCCGGCACATCTGCTATGGCGTTACGGGGTGATCCCAGGGGGGAATGATTTCGGTGATTTCGGTACGGGGCCAAAGGGCCCCGTAACGTCTGAAATCACCCTAAGAGGCATTTTTTAATCTTTATTAAATATTAACACCGAGGACTTGCAGAACCCTAAGTTTCATCAAAGTGCTTGCAATAGGCCTAGTAAATAGGTAGTTATTTACCATATTATACATATGGGAAAATATACACAGAAAGGTTAAGTAGCAAGAGGGCCAGAAACACAGAATTAGTTGCACAAATGGGACAAAAACAGGTGCGTCTCTCAGTCATCCTTGACCATGGGCCCTTTTCACACAAACACTCTAACACTGTTAAAATGGGTGTTGCATTTTATTATACAGGTTGCAGGGCTGCAGGCGTGCTCTATGGGTGCCCTGCAACCTGTATAATAAAATGTACCAGTGTTCGAGTGTCTGTGTGAAAAGGACCCATGAATGTTGGAGCCATGAAACCTTTGGATTTCTTAGCTGCTGTCCGCAGAGCAGAAATTAAAAACGGCCCATTTGCCACTTTCAACAATTCAGCTTTCCGTTTGGCATTTTCAGAAGTGATGAAAAAAACACCATGACAACAAAAAGTGACAGAAATTCACCAATGGAAATAACAAAAGGGAGAACAGGCAAAAGAACCCCAAATGCAAAAAATAGTGTGAACAAGGGTCCCCAAAAGATGAAAACTCCTCTTGAACTGGGAATGGCCGTTTTTGCGCCCCCGCTACATTGAATACACATTTCCAGTGATTAAATGTGTGGTATTGCCAACTCTCACAATCTAGGATGAAGGGGGCATGATAAAGCTTTTGAATAAAAACATAAGATTTGCCATGTTGATTCAGTCCAATATCCATGTAGCCCAGTATCCTGACTTCAACAGCCAGCCAGTATCAGATGCTTTAGGGGTCCAGTACAAGAAAGAGGACAATGATGGAGTGATTTGTTTTCTGTCATTTACTCCCAGCATCCTATAGTCATAGGTTTGGGGACATCCTGAGCATAAGGCGGGAGGCATGAGGAAATGTGTTAAAAGGCTGCTATAAACAGGATGGCAAGCAATTGTTTTCTGCGGTCATCGAGGGTAGGACAAAAGATAGTAGGCTTCAATTGAAGGAAGAAAGATTTAGGTTAAATATTAGGAAGAATTTGTAACCATCAGAGCTATTAGGCAGTGGAACAAAATAGCAAGGCAGGTTGTGAAGCCATCATCAAACGGATGCTTTGGAAAAATAGGTTAGATAAATCTCTGCCTGGGACTAGCCAGGTAGAACTGTCCTATTTAAGGGCAGAGGTACTGTCTTTAGAAGCAGAGAGTTTCTATTATGATAATTTCTATGCTGCCCTTTTTCCAAAAGAGCACGCAGGGCGGTTTACAAAAGGTTAAAAACACAATATTAAAGATAATATCATTCCCCTTAGCATCTTGTTACTCCATCATCTCCTCATTGTCCTCTCAAGTGCTATTCCTGGGAGATGACCAGGAAAGAGGTACCTGAGGCTTGAATGCCAGCTTTTTTATCCCTCTCCTTGAAGAGGGACAATGGGATTCAACACCCAAAGAGGGACTGTCCCCCCTAAATAGAAACTGTTGGGAGGTATGTCGGCCTGAGAACAGCGTGGGGAGCAGCTTGTGAAGGCGTAGAGGGAGAAATATGATCCCCTGGCTCCTATTAACTTTAACCCCTACACATGTCTGCCAGAAATGTCTTATTAAAATAAAAGCTACATTGAATTGATTGAATCACATTCACATTAAGTGTTTCCCTTTAAGGTCTTTGCTCATAATTCTTGTTCGCTGTCCTCATTTTCTTCTCATACCCGTGCTTCTCACCCACTTTCCTAAAGGTGATGGATTTGGTGCAATTTAATTTTCCTCTTCTGTATGGTTTAAAGGTTACTTTTGCTATTATTCACTTGGATTTCCAGGATATTATTATTTTATAAGATACACTACGTTGTCACTACAAAATGTGCAGTTATTAGGGCCAGGATGAAATGTTCAGTCCTATTAATGGCAGTCAACATTAAAACCCATATTCAAACTGGATTCTTTCTAACAGCCTTGCTACTGATGACAGATACCAAAATGTTGGATTTAAACATGCATTCCAGATCCGGATTGCAATTTTATGGCTTACATCTAGAGCCCAAATGCAGAGTTAATTTTGTTATTCAAGAATATCTTTTGGATACCCTCCAAAAATGTAAATTACAATCATCCACCAAAATAAAATTTGCATATCTGTTATTTTGAATACTTCATTTCGGACACTTCTGCTGTGTATTTTATTTTAGTCTGTAGTTGGTAATTTGGTTATTAGTTTGGGCTATTTGGTCATGTCAGTAGTGTTATTTAACGCAAATAGCTAGATATATGCTAATATTTAACTAGTTTTCTCATACAACTATTTTCATTAACTATTTCACATAAGGACCGTCTTCCTCCTTATGTCCCTCCTCTGCTGCTTCTAGGATCAGCTGAGAGTGCCCTCTTGCAAGTTCCATCATTGGGAAATATAGGGATATAAAGAGCTACCTAACTGAGTCAAACCAGTGGTCCATCTTAGCCCAGTATTGTCACAACCTGACACAGCAGCAGGGTTTCAAATTCAGCTCTCCAGGGTCTCTGACAGAAGTCTCACCCAGGCGTGCTACCTGAGACCCCCTAATGTGGCCATTCCCCTTAAAAAGCATTGTAATATAAGGGAGCTCCAAAGGGGCTTTCAGTTGGGTTGGGAACAACAGGACATTCAAGTACGTGTGTGTGTGTAAATGGGAGGAACAAAGTTGATTGGTACGGGATGTGTACTGGCCGACAAGACTGGGGGCAGCTAGGGTTGGGGAGCAGCATGTGTATGGGTAATGGACAACTAGGAGATTGTATATGGGGGGACAAGGCTCAGAGTCACCCAGGGGTGGGAAGGAGCAGTCAGGTGCTGGGGGGCATATATGGAGAGAGAAGACAGACCTTGGTGATGTGTATTCAGGAACAAGGTTTGTGGAACAACTGTTGCCTGAGAGGGGAGGTATAAATAAGGAGAAATTGTGGCTACAGTGGAGACAGGGATGAAGTCCATAATATTGGAGTGGGGAGGAGCTTGCTGTCCCCAGCTTCAGTGTTGACCCTAACCTGCAAAGGAAGAGGATTAGGGCTGAGAGACCAAGGCCAAGTGTGGGTGCATGGAGCCTAAGATGTAAGCAAGCACAATATGCGAGACTGTACAACGTCGTCTTTACTGCTAAACATGGAGGGCAAATTAAGGCAGGATCTTTAACTTACAATTTCCATACTTTTTGGAGCACGAGTGAAATTGTAAGAGCCTTAACTTCTCTCTTAAGGCATAGGTTTTTTGATCCCAGAATTATATACCTCCAAAGAAACAAAATTTGTATACTAGTTAGTTTGGATATTATTAGAATATTCTATCCCATCACTTCTAGATGAGTCCTGCCCCCTCCCAAAAGTGCTGAGACACTCCCGCCTCCCAGTCTTGAAGGAGTTTTTTGATGGATCCAGTCTCTACAACATGCCCCTCTTGGTATGAGAAGTGTGGGCAACTTTCCCCCAAATAAAATGGCCCTACATACCAAGGGTATTTTCAGACGTTACGTTACCACACTCAACCACGGTGAATCCCCCGTGGTGGTGGATGGTCCCGTAACGTCTGGTTGCAGATGTTCACCATGGTGAACCACTGGCAGTGAGCAATATAACCATGTTTTCGAGGATGGTCCGGGCACCATCCCTGAAAGTGTGGTTAATTGAACCACAGCCCAGAATCGGCGGACAGTAACGTCTGCTACCACTGCCGATTCCGGGCCGTGATCCAGACCCCGGGTCAGAATCGGGCGCAGTGGCTGCTGCGGCCGCCCGTCTCCAGGAGGGTGGGCAGCTGGGGGAGTATGGGGGGGCGGGACTGTGCGGCCACACATTGCGCCGTGCAGCCCCGCCCTCCCCCCCCCTGATTCCCCGGTGGAATCAGCCGGCACGTCTGTTGGACGTGATGTTTTTATTCCAGTGTGGAAGCAAAAGGTAATTCCATGATGGGGCCAATAGGCGCCCCGTCACGTCTGAAATCACCCCAAGTTTCTACTTGCAAACTGGGCTAGAGGCCAGCTGTGGTTTCAACTCAGACCGAAAAGGGATGATGGATTCAAACCTGCTTAAATGTGTAACAGTTTGGGTACACGGTTTTAGGTATTTTAGTATTCCTGCCTAGCCCAGCTCCCCATAGTGCTCTCACTCCATAGATTTACTGTTTCTTGTCACAATTCAGACAGGTTTTTCTGCCAGCCGTAAAAAACACAGCTGACTTGCAGGAAAACTCTAAGAAAAGCATCTGGCAATGTACATGCCTTCTTTTTGTATCTCCCAGCAAATCCGTACAGCCCCAATTAGTCATTTGTAGGGAACGGTTAATCAATGAAAGTCTAAGAAAAGAACTGATGGCAAAGCACTTGCTAATGCCCAAAAATGACTTGAGACTAACTAGTGCACGGCAGAAGACAGTTAATTATGAACTGTGACCTGGCCACTCTGACAGACAGTGAGGCACACTTAGATGATTCACGACCATTTACTAGGACACAGTTGAAAAGCATGACAAAAAGCTGGTGTGAATATTCCTTTGGAAATTAGATTAATTTTGCTAATTGAAAATTTGAATGTATGTGAAATTCACATGCAGTTTCATAACTGGTATGGCAGTGTGCTGCCAAAAGTACCCACAGGAGCAGACCCATAGTAGGCCTGCCAATTCTTAGGTTTTACCTGGAGACTCCAGGTTTTGACCCAGTCATTTGACTCCAGGGGAATCAATTTCTCTAGGTCAGCCAGGGACATCTGTGGCTATCCCAGAGAATTATTGGAGCTCCTGGGGGGAGGAGGGTCACAGAGGGTGGCCACATCCGAAAGGAGAAAGCCCCCCACAGAGCACTGCGATGTCACTGTATCAGGGTGCGGACTGGGGTATGTCCCTGCAGGATTAGGCCCCAAATCACAGTCTCTTAGGGAATTAGATGTATTATAACATCTTTATTCATGCACAGTCTCCACAGACCGGTCTCTATATAGTTCTCCACATTATACAGTCCTACACTAATGCCGGGAAACAGCCCTCCGGCACCCCACTTCCCTAACACTAACCCCACTTCCCTAATACTATCCCAGGCCCCTACCGCTGGCTGGCCTTATTTACAATGTCCTTCAATAGTCACTCACTCTTATTCCTCTCCAGGACCCTGGAGAGCAGCCTAGCCAGCCTCTCCAGTCCAGGCGTCCCATGCTGCCAGCCTGGGCTTCAGAACCTTGGAGAAGTCTCCTCAGCAGCTCTGGATCCCAGCAGAATTCTTCTCCTCTTAAGTCCCAGACTGACTATCCCTCTCTCTGGGTCTTTTATAGTCCAGATTGGGCATGACTAGCTCTTCACTCTCTCCAGCCTTAAAGGACCAGTCCCTTCCAGCTCCCCACTCTTTTATTATGTCACAGTTGGGCTGGCTCTGCCAAGCCCATACCAGGTATGGTTTCTCCTGCTATTAATTATTATTATTATTATTATTATTAACAAACATTTATATAGCGCCAGCAGTGTACCTGATGCTTTACAAAGTAATAAAATAGACACGGTCAATGCCCCTAGGGCTTACAATCTGAGAGACAGGAGCTGGGGGAGAGTCTTAGGAAGGGGAACAGAGGGAGAGACAAGGGGTCTAACATTCATGAAGATGCAAGGTCTCAAGTGCACATACTTGGCTTGGTTACGATGAGAATGACAGCAGGCAGGTCCATGTTGCAAGGATAAGGGTAAACCGATCATAGGTATAGGAATAGTGGCTCAGCAGGATAAAGAGTCAGACAGAGCAGAGCAGAGCAGAGCAAAAGAGGTGAGTTTTAAGGAGAGATTTGAAGGTATGAAGGAAGGGGGCAAGGCGGATGTGGACAGGGAGGCCAATCCATTCAATGCTTAGGCTGGTGTTCTCGGTTCTCCTCTGAAAGGGGCAGCAATCCCACCATGCCGCTTCCCGCTACAGCCACAATACTCAATCATGGATGGAACTGTCTCAGAAAGGGACATGGCAGTCCTATAGCCCCACCCCCTCTGTTGTGGTGCTATTTCTTCTGGGTTTCCTCCCAGAGGAAGGCAGTAGACCTAAGCAGCACTCTCGCCACATCTACCTAGAGGATCTCTGCCTTCACCTGAGCCAGGGCCTTGATAAAGCTGAGCTGGAGGAAAATATCAAGGATTGCTCCTTAAGAAGGGGATTTTGCATACCCTGTCCAAGAAGGGAATCGGTTGGACAGGGGGGCTGCAAGCCAAATAGCCAGAGGCTGGGAGTCCAGGTAGGGACTCAGGAAAAGAGCAAACAGACTGTAAGCTACAAGTCTTTGGTGGTGGTTTTGGCACTAAGAAGTCACACACTAGGGAAGTCTCAGTCTTCTCTTCAGGGAAATGGTACTGCTAGGAAATAAATGATTTTGCTGTACCTCAGTTCACCCCAAACGGGATCGAAGGTCGCCAATTAACAAGCCAAAGTATGTGGGTACAACTCAGTTTTATTGGATAGACACACAACATCTGGACACGGCCGTGTTACCATTTGAGAACCCCAGTAACCTAGGATCTCTTACGTGTCAGAGACCATGGTCCGAGACACAAGCTGGTTCAGAGGAGAAGAGGAGGGGGCCCAGCAGATAGCTGGGCAGGAATCTCTGGATCTTTTAGAGCGACGGTAAGGGTCAGAGGCCCACGCAGGCTCACTGCAATGCTAGTAGCTGCAAGCACCAGTGAAAAGAGATAAGGGCCTGGACGTTTCATTTTATAGCTTTATTTATTAAGAATACATGCAGGGGCTGTGTGTTTGGTGCTGGGAGGACTGGGGCTGTGGTGATTGAAGGAAGCTGCTGCCACTCTGCTTGTCCCTCCCCTTTCCCCAGGTAACAACTGCCAGGGTGGGGCCCTGTGGGTGCCAGCCTTGGGCGTTAGCCCAAAGGACGACATGTTGACTGGGACCGTTTGCTGGGCCAGGAGGCCTGGGGGCCCCTCCACTGGACAGACACCCATCGATTGTTGTGTAGCCCATCTTCGTTGTTGCTGTCGCCGCCCCACTAGGATCACTGCTGTTACTGATGTTGCGGGGGGCAGTTTTTATCTTGTTTTTAATTTGTGGTTTTAAGGGGTTTGGGGGGGATGCAGTGGGTGTGGCTTGAGGGTGNAAGTTGACTGATGATCCACCCAGCTTCCTGTGGCTACTGGCTGGCCTTATATACAGGCTAGCAGCCAACCAGGAAGCTAGGGCTATGGAGCAAGGTGGAGGGAGGGAGAGATGTGGCCTGACAAGTCCCTGTCTCTTATACACATCTAGATGTGTATAAGAGACAGGTAGAAAATATGTTCAAGAAGCTTGGAAGCAAAAGGAGAAATGGGGGGGATATTGGGAGTGGGAGTGGGGAGGGGAGGGGGGGAAACTCTGGAGGAAGGGCGAACAGCCAAGGGTTAGGGGTCAGGATGGAGCAGATGGGAGGGGGGGAGTGACTATAGGGGTGGTTATGGAGTGTAGACAGTATGGTCCGAGGGGATGGGTGACTCGTCCTCCCACAGGACCGAGGTTCCTGGTGGAGGTTAAGCGAGTCAACCCCCACTGAGGGTGAGAAAGGCTCAGGGTCTAAGGTCCGCCTGTAAAGGGCTGCTGCTGTTGAATGCAAGATTCGTAGCGAACAAGGCGCCAGTGATCTGGGATTTGATTCTGGATGGGGCAGCGGACCTTGCATGTATCACAGAAACCTGACTGGACAAGGGGGCAGGACCAGTTTTAGCGGACCTCATTCCAGCCGGGTATGCTGTTCAGCACCAGCCCCGGACGGGGGGCCAAGGGGAAGGTGTAGCTATTATTTTTAGAGAGATGTGGCCAGTTAGGAGATATCCAGTTCAGGAGTATACCGGGCCCCTTCCTGTATGGCAGCATCCCTTGCTGCTCTAGCAGAGCTGGCCTTGGAGGTGGCACTGAACTCCTCCAGGACCTTGGTCCTGGGGGACTTCAACCCCCATGTCGATGCTGGCCTTGTAGGAGTGGCGTGTGAGTTCATGGTCGCCATGGCAACCATGGACTTGTCCCTTATACACATCTAGATGTGTATAAGAGACAGGTGTGGGACTGTGCGGCCACACATTGCGCCATACAGCCCCTCCCCCCAGATTCCCCGCTGGAATCAGCTGGCATATCTGTTGGACGTGATGTTTTTATTCCAGTGTGGAAGCAAAAGGTAATTCCATGATGGGGCCAATAGGCGCCCCGTCACGTCTGAAATCACCCCAAGTTTCTACTTGCAAACNAGATGAGCTTGTCTAGCATTGGAACATCTTGTTGGGGGAGGCCATCGACAGGGTGGCTCCGAGACATCTTCTCCCTCCGTCTCATCACCGCAGGGCCCCTTGGTTTACTGAGGGGCTGCGGTGTATGAAACAGGTAGGTAGGAGACTAGAGCGACGCTGGCTTCAGATTCGCTCTGAATCTGACCAACTTCTCCATAGGACCCATTTGCGGTCCTATGTTGAGGCTGTGAGGACAGCAAAGAAGGAGTTCTTTGCCACCCTCATAGCGTCTACTATGTCGCGTTCAGCGGAGCTGTTCCAGGTGGTGCAGGGCTGGTCAGTCCGACACCAGATTGGAAGCAGTAAGCGAGGGACACAAGGTTGTGGAGGCACCATCTGGTCGATCTTTCTGGGATGAGTTTCAGGAAGTGACGCCGGCTGATGCAGTGAATATCCTGGGGTCTGTCAGAGCCACTAGTTGTGAACTAGATCCGTGCCCATCCTGGTTGGTGAAAGCCTTCAGGGAGACCTTGGGGACGGTGCTGGTGAGGGTAGTGAACGCATCCCTTCGGCAGGGGAGATTGTCACCCAGTCTCAAGGAGGCTGTGGTGCACCCCCTGCTGAAGAAGCCATCTCTGGATGTGGACACACTTGCCAGCTACCGACCCGTCTCTAATATTCCCTTTTTAAGGAAGGTTATTGAACGGGCAGTGGCCCTGCAGCTCCAGGCACATTTGGACAGCATCGGTTTCCTTGACCCTTTTCAATCTGGGTTCCGCCCCGGCTACGGTACTGAGATGGCGTTGGTGGCCTTGGTGGATGATCTCCACCAGGAGATGGATGCAGGATGTTCGACCTTTGTGATCCCGCTAGATCTCTTGGCCGCTTTTGATACCGTGGACCATGGGCTGCTGTTGAGACTGCTGCGAGACTTGGGGGGTCTGGACGGGACTGTCCTTGGATGGTTCTGCTTATTCCTCTCGGGTAGAAGCCAGAGGGTGGTGCTGGGGGCTGAAACATCTAGCCCCTGGGCCTTGACCTGCGGCATTCCGCAGGGTTCCATTCTGTCTCCACTGTTGTTCAATGTGTATATGCAGCCCCTGGGGGAGATCGTGAGAGGGTTCGGGGTGTGATGTCACCAATATGCTGATGATACTCAGCTGTACCTCTCATTTTCAACTGACCCAGGTCCTGCTGTCTCGTTACTCTCCCAACGTTTGGAGGCTGTGGCGGATTGGATGTGGCAGAGCAGACTGAAGCTCAATCCTGATAAGACGGAGGTGATGGTGGTGGGAAGGGTTGGGGAGGTGCTGGCCCCCTTGATAGGGGGGGTTCACCCGCCTGTTGCTCTACAGGTTCGGAGTCTGGGGGTGGTTTTGGATTCGGGCCTCTGTCTAGATCGGCAGGTGGAGGCGGTAGCAAAAGCCGCCTTTCGCCAGCTGTATCTGGTACGGGGGCTTCGACCGTACCTCTCCGGGCCCAATCTGGTCACTCTCATCCATGCCTTCATCACCTCGAGGCTAGACTATTGCAATGCGCTTTACATGGGGCTTCCCCTGTTTCTGGTTCGGAGGCTGCAGCTAGTGCAGAATGCGGCAGCCCGTCTCCAGACGGGGACAGGGCGGCATGAGCACATAACACCTGTGCGCCACACTCTGCACTGGCTGCCTACAGCGTACTGAGCCAGATTCAAGGTGTTAGTATTGATTTACAAAGCCCTGCACGGTCTGGGGCCCTCATATCTCGGGGAACGCCTCGCCCTCCGCACCTCAGAGTGATCCCTTCGGTCCACTGGGGGCGCCTTTCTGGAGGTCCCCCGTATAAGACAATGGAGAGGGCGTTCTCGGTGGCCAGGCCGCGGTTGTGGAATTTCCTCCCGGAGGAGGCTTGCCTGGCCCCGGGCCTGTTGGCCTTTCAACGTATCTGTAAGACTTGGCTGTTCGCCCAGGCCTTTGGAGGGGAGGGGGGGTTAATTTATGTGGGGGGTGTTTTAAATTTATTTAAATTATTTTAATTATGATATTGTAGATTTTTTATGTTTAAAAATTGTTTTATATTATGTTGGAAGCCGCCCTGAGATGCCGTAGACATGGGCGGGGGGCAGCATATAAATATAATGAAATAAATAAATAAATAAAATAAATAATATTCCAGGGTCCCCTCTGCCAGGTGCAGAAAATAAGCTGCCCATTCATTTCTCTGTCACTTGGAGCAATAGCCACCAAAGCCATTTTGGCTCTTTGGGGAGTATTTCTCTACTTCCTGGCTGCCAATCTGATCTGCTGAAGCTACCTCCCTTCTCTTTCAGGCCTTCTTTGTTTTCTCAGAGATAGTGGCTGTCTGGGTTGTTATTGTGGCCTTGGAGATGCATTTTTCTGCTAGAGTGTGACTTGTTTACAGCTTTATTCTCATCAACCTTCTTAATTTGTGCCAGCCTGAGGCTTATGCATCAAATTAACTGAATTGAATTTGTTCAGGCCTCATCCTTCTTATGTCTCTGACCATGGCCAAACTGCCTAATTAATACATAGTAGGAGAGTTGGTTGCTTGAGTTGCGCCCAAGGCAAATGTCCCACTCACCCTGCCGTACTTACAGCACTGGTTTCACTGGGATTTAAGGGACTGGTGGCTGATTCATTTAATGGCTGATTCACCTGTCACCTCAGGAAGAATTTGACTGAAACCGGAGGCATTTCAACCTCTCCTACATATCCATAGCCCACGCAGCAGCAACCAGGTTCCTAGGAACTGAGTGCAGAGGAAAATAAGAGGAAAGGAGACAGCAGGTAGCTCTTAGAGAAAGTGCCAGGGAGAGGGGATTCTTATGCACTGAAAGAATTCACATTGGTATCTAGGAGAATTGTTCCTCCACTGTCAAGGTTCCCCTTTCAAGAAAACCTTTAAAACATATACATCTAGTTTAAATTAGCCAGCAACCTGAAGGGTATCCTTTATTCTTCCAATGAAGTTCAAACATCATTTATTATAGAAATGAGTTTCAAACTGAAAGTAGTTGTTTACTCTCCGAGACATCAATTTAAGTGAGCTGGCATTTCCTCATTATCCCAAATATAAGATAATTGTCTGTGTAATTCCTTCAGCAAGTTAATTGCACACAGGCCTGCTCTCAGTTTGGAAAATTAGCTGTCAGCCTCACATAATTTGTGGGTGTCACACTCTTGGCTAATATCCATTCAGTTATGTTACTGTGGTTATAGGGCTACATCCAGTGGAGCTCTCTGTGTTTGCTCAGTATGGCTCTGATCAAAGAATCATAGGAGGTTTTTAAGACGCTGTGACAACTATGTGCTAAATCCTGTCCGGCGGAGCTGTTCCGGGTTGTATGGGGCCTGGGCAGTTGGGCCTGCCTCAACCCTGGGGTGGAGTCATCATCTGCCTGCTGTGACCTTTTTGTGGATTATTTTGTGGAGAAAATCGCTCGCATTCACCAAGACCTCAAGACTTAATACAGTGGAGGTTGTAGAGGGTGTAGAAGCCCCAGTTTGTCCTATTTTGTGGGATCATTTTCAGTCGGTGACACCCGCTGACGTGGTGGATGTGTTTGGGGTGGTTCAAGCCACTTCTTGTGAATGAAATCCGTGCCTGTCCTGGCTGGTTAAGAGCTGCCGGGAGACAATGGGGCTGTTGCTGGCCGGAGTGGTCAATGCCTCCCTGTGGGAGGGCAGAGTGCCGGGCTGCCTCAAGGAGCCGGTTGTACGGCCTCTGCTCAAAAAAGCATCGCTTGACACTGACTCACCTGCCAGCTATAGGCCTGTCTCTAACCTTCCCTTTTTAGGGAAGGTTATTGAATGGGTAGTGGCTCTGCAGCTCCAGGGGCATCTTAACCGCATTGGTTATGTTGATCCCTCTCAGTCTGGCTTTTGGTAGATGATCACTTGTGGCTTTGGTAGATGATCTCTGCCGTGAAAAGGACTGGGGTTGCTTGACCCTATTGGCCCTGTTAGATCTCTCGACTGCATCTGATATCGTTGACCATGAGATGTTGGTGACGCGTCTGCGGGACAGTGCGGGGGTGGGCAGGATTGTTCTTGAATGGTTCTGCTCATTCCTGACAGGGAGAACTCAGCGGGTGGTACTCGGTGACTGTTTTTCATCATACCGAGACCTCTCGTGTGGGGTCCTGCAGGGTTCTGCCTTGTCCCCTCTCCTGTTCAACGTGTATATGCAGCCGCTCGGAGAACATCCAGATCAATAAGACCCCTTCCACCTGCATCTCATGGGTACATTCACAATACACCGTCAAGGTACATGCACCTGTGTAATGGGTAGGTGTGAAGTGCACCCAAAATACTTGCTGTGACAGGCTGACGAATGGGAGTTGTTGCTGCACAGCTGCTCCCCAGCCCAGGGTGGAAAACTACATCCAACATAACCCCCCCAAAAGTGTCCCCCCCCAAAAAAAAAGTGCCGCCTGCACACCCCGGGTAGGGTAGGGAGCTAAACAAACGTGCTGGCGGGTGGCCCTGCCCTCACCCTGCTCCCAGTGCCCTGCCCCTCTGTCATGATGCACAGGCATGGTGGCCTCTGCCCCACGGCGGGTATGGCAGGGCTGAACACACGTGATAGCCTGCATTGACCCACATGGGTGGCCCTTAGCCCGTGCTGCGTCCTGGGCTGGGCTAGTCACCTACCCACTCTGGGGAAGTCTCAGGCTAACATCTGGTGGCACATAAACACACGTGCTAGTGGGTCCCATGCCAAAGCAGGACGCCCTCACATCTGTTTTATCTATTGGATGGAATTCTGCTGTAGATTTAAGCCAGTGGGGTAGCGGCCTCCTGCAGTGCATGTGCACAAAATGGGGAGGGAAATCAGTCTAGATTTTCAGTGACACACAGACCAGATTGTATTCTGGTCTGTATCGCACCAGAACTATTGGAATGGCCAGATCTGTCGAAAATGGAGTCTGAGCTAGAATTTCACTTCACTTCAGCCCTAACTGTGTCCTACTAAGACCAAAAAAAAGTTCCCAGAGAGGGCATTTTTTTGGGTGGAAAAGCTATAGAAACTTGTCCGATGCAGAGCACTTTGAAAAGCCCTGGAGAGTTTCCCACAGAAAAGGGGAATGGGGTCTCTTCCAGAGAGCACAGGAGGGAAATGTGTACAGGCAGGAAGAACCTGGAGGAAAACTCTGCCAGGCACCCAGGATATGGGCAGGCAGACTGGGTTATGCTTGGAGGATTGAGGTTGTAGTGGAACCCTGCAGGATCAGGGCTGAGCATGGTTGATGATCAGGAGTCAATGCAGGTTAAAATCCAGTTATCAATGGCTGCTCCACAACTATGGAAATCTCTTCTCCTGGAGGTTTGCCAAAGCCCAAGCATTTTCCAGAAGTAATGTAAGACCTACTTACATTACTTCTGGAACCATGGACTGGGGCATGTAGTATTATGACAGGATCACTGCTGGGTAAGTTGCAGAGTAAGGGCCCAGAGAGTTGGTTCAGGATCAGGGTCCAATATGATTCAGGATCAGGGTGCTGGGTCCAGGGGTCACAGAGGGGATCAACATACAGGCCACAGGGGCAAACACTGACAAGACGAGGCTGGACTGGCTGGACAAGATGAGGCAAGGCAGATGCAGGGAGCCAGCTGGACAGAACAGGCAGACAGAACTCAGACGGGGTGGAATGTGCTCTCGGGGCATCACATAGGGAGCCCGCTAGGCAGCCATACAGGGGGTGCATCAAACGGATGCCGGGCCCACGTCCAAGAAGAGGTCAAGCCCCCGTCTAAACAGATGATAAGTTACAGTCTCAGGGACCAAGGGCAGACAGACAGGCAGGATCGGAAGGACCAGGTTCCAGAACAGAGGGATCAGAAGGACCAGACTCCAGCCAGCCCAAAGCACACACTAGGTCCAGGGGACGGGGAACTGCTGAACCAGTCCAAGTGTGTGGAAACAAGGGGGCAGAGACAAACAAAGGTATCCTGGGCAAGAGGAAGTTGACTGATGATCCACCCAGCTTCCTGTGGCTACTGGCTGGCCTTATATACAGGCTAGCAGCCAACCAGGAAGCTAGGGCTATGGAGCAAGGCTGAGTAGGGATGTAGATTGACCAGCATCAGTGCCAGTCCTGGACCCTGAGCTAGAGCACCTCAGTGGCACGGAGGCACCAGCCACTGTACTCAGGGTCCCATGGTTGCCGGGTCAAGCTTGGCTCCTTACAGACCCACTTATTTGACCAGCAGAGATAGTGCTTGTGATAATGTATTTAAATAGAGAATCTTTATATATGTTTTTATTCAGTTTGGGTTTTTAATTTGGTTCTCTCTTGTGTATGTTTTTATGCATGCTTTGTTATTTGCTCTGCGCCTTGGGGGAAGAGCAGATAAATGAAAATAAAGAAAGAATGATGATAAAGTGGCAGAGAGGTGGAGAATCAGGCCTTATGCTTGGAACGTTCCTTCACATCAAGAGTAGTTTGGAACGTGGATTGATTCCTATAGCTTGAATTGCAGACTGCACCTTACAGCACATAATTTGTCTTCCTCCATGATAAATGGACTTCCATGCTACCAGTGCTTGCTATGAATTAGCTCCACTGTGCTGGGCCAGTTCATTTTGATGAAGGGATTCACCCCGTGATAGAAGCCATCACCTGTCACTAGCACGCCAGCAAATATGGCACAACCCCTAAGAAAATGCCTTTAAGGGTGAAATGGACTTTGCCCACGGATTCCTTTCCCGATTCTATCCCAGCCATGTCATAATTTGCTGTTGTGCTCTATTAAAGTCATCATGACAGACCATGGCATACGCCACAAAAACAACCCGTAGCACAAAGAAATGCAGTATGTAAGCAATAAAACCAGCAGAAATGATCATTATTTTTATTTTTATTTAAATCCAATATTCAGAATAAAATACTGAAGGCATATAAAGATTGGTGGACCAATAACCTGGCGATCCTCTTTACTGAGATTATTCAATCCGGTATCTTTCCTAGTGGTTGGTGAAGAGCTATAATAATACCACTTTATAAGAAGGGACTAAGAGCAGACCCTAGCAACTACAGACTTATAAGCCTGATAAGTGTAGTTGCCAAAACATATGCTAAATTTTTAGCTATGAAACTGGAGGACTGGATGGCAGAAAATAACATCTTGGCCCCGGAGCAAGCGGGTTTCCAGGCAAATCGAGCTACCCTCGAGCAATGGTTGGTTCTTTACCATCTAGCCGAAAAATATAAAGCACGAAATGGTAGATTTTTTTGTTGCTTTCCCTCGACCTAAGATTGGCCTTTGACTCAATTAGTAGGATACATCTGTGGGATAAGCTGAGGGCCTTGAATATGGACAACTCACTTTTTGCGTTGATCCAAAAATTGTATGACCATTGACCACTCCCTCAATGGCGGTAAAAATGGATAGCATGGGTCATATAACAGAGCATGTTAAAACAACTGGAGTAAAGCAGGGGTGTATCTTGGCCCCTGCCTTATTTAATTTATTCATAAGCAATGTGGTACCTCTGGTCACTAGATATGCATTTTTTCCTCCTAAATTGGCAGAGCGCCCGGTAGGATGTTTGGTGTTTGCCGATGACCTGGCTCTTATGGCACAGACCCGGATCGGCCTTTCTCGCCAGCTGAAGGCATTTGCCAAATACTGTGCTAGTAACTCTTTGACTATAAATTACACAAAAACTAAAGTGTTGGTTTTCTCAAACGAAAAGCGCATTTATAACTGGACATTGAATGGCCATTCTTTGGCCCAAGTAAAAACCTTCAAATATTTGGGGTTGAATTTTCATGTCACAGGGCCAAGGCTACGGCTCGGGCCCGATTGGAGGTTAATTTCTGTGCAAGGACCAACTCTCTCCCCACCAATGTTATGGTGGGCAGATTAGCAGGGATACCTTATGAAGAACGGTTATGCCCATACGAACAGTTGTCTATGGAATCCACCCAACATTTACTATTATATTGCCACCTATACGATCAAATTAGGGAGTGGTTTATTTCTCCTTTGTTGGTGAAATTCCCAGGAAGATCTGACACAGATTTGCTGGAAATTCTGCTCTCAGGCTCTAGGGCCGAAAAGGTTAAAATGGTGGCCCAATTCCTTACTCAGGCTATCAATGATCGTAAGTTGTTTTTAAGAGTATACGCTTTTTGTAGATGTTAAGTGATTACATAGAGGTGTTCTAGGAAAATTATCATCTTGTTGCTTATGTAATAAGAATAGTTATTCTATCTAGTACTAATTATGGTTTGTAAGCTCCATGTTTTGAATTGCCTTGACTATGACCTTTGGTTACGTTAATAAATTTGAATTTGAATTTTGAATAAAATACATGCATGTTCAAAGCTGATAAATGATGTGAAAGCGAACACCACCATTAGCTCAAGGGATCGTGCAGATGGAGGAAGAGCTGGGAGCTTTTTCTCATTCTGCCAAAATTTGCTGCATTGCCTTAGGCAATTCACTTAACCCTTCCATGTGCTGATCCCCTTTTTACACACTGGAAGGCAATAATTCCCTACCTTTCAGGATAGGGTTTACAAAGGGGTGGCTTTAATAGGAATTTTATATCATTTATACTGTTTTATTGTATATTTTACATAGGCCGTTTTTACACTGACCAGCCCCCCACCCCCTGGGCTGGGTGTGCGGGAGGGTGTTTGATGGGGGGGGGCATCTGTGTAAATGCTACGGCGGTGGGGGGAGATGGGTGTTTGTTCGTGCGAGCAGCATGGGCGGTGTGTGGGGGGGTGCGTGCTCCTGATGCACACCCACCTCCATCCATCGCCAACCCACAGAGACATCTAGCAAATCGGAGGAGGCTCTGTGGTTGGAAGTGGGTGTGCATGTGCGTGTGATTTGACTGCCAGGTGTGCACCGCACACATCTAAAAATGGCTGTAAATTGACTTTCCAGCAGAGTATTTCTCTTCATTAGGGCTGAGATGAGAAAAAGTGTTCCTGTTCTGAAGGGAAAGACCGACCTTTCGGGAGTGCTTGCCAAGTACTTAGCTGGCAAGTGTCTGTACTTCATTGTTTCTGGTGATTCCACACTTTGCCATTTTTTTCATCACTTTCATTATTTTCTGAGACTTTTTCCTCACTTTCCAAGAATTTTACAACAGTTTTATATAGCACTTTTATGACAATTCTCAGCACATCCCCAGTACTTAGCAGGCAAGTTTTCATCTCCACAGCCTCTGGGGTGCACAGAGGCCTTTACTCTGTGGCTGTTTTTACATGAATGCACCCCCTCCCCCGCTCAGTGTTCCGGTGGGTGTTGGGGGGGGGCAGTCCATGCAAATGGCTGGTGGTGAGTGGGGGGAGGGTGTGCACTGGGTGTGCACCCATGTAAACACCACAGTCAGTGGGTGTTTGTGCGTGCGCATTCCCGACACACACACACCTACACCCATCACCCACCCATCTCCACCCATGGGGCCCTCTGGAAAACTGGAGGAGGCCCCGTGGGTGGAGGTGTGTGTGTGTCTGTTTACACGGACACCCACCCACCTCCACCCACCACGGCCAAACACCCATCCCTCCACCCACCTCCGCCTCTGTAAAAACATTCAAGTTACCACACTAGGGATGGGCGAACAGATCGCGGTTCGTGTTCGTCCATTCGGTTCGTCTGCATTCGGTTCGTTCGTTTGGTTAGTTCGCCCGGTTCGTCTGTTCGGTTAGTTCGCCCGGTTCGGCCATTCTGTTCGACCGTTCTGCCGTTCTGTTTGGCTGTTCGACCGTTCTGTTCGGCCGTTCGGGAAATGTTATGGGTGGTTTTTTTGGTTTTTACATGGTTTTTTGGTTTTTTATTGGGTTTTATATGGTTTTCTTTTCTTTTTTATTTGGTTTTTATGTTTTTATGTGGGGGGGGTTTATTTATTATATATATCTATCTACACTAAATCTAACTGCTATTAACTATTCTAAATGCTGTGAACTAAATGGATTATCTAATAAGTATACAGGCCTACTCCTGTCTCTTATACACATCTAGATGTGTATAAGAGACAGATCTGAACTGACTGAACTGTTCAGCCATTTCGCCGTTCGCTGTTCTGTTCTGTTCGGCATGTTCATGTTCGTGTTCAAGTTCGGATTTGGTCGTCTGAATGGTCGAGTTCAGACTGAACACCGAACATCCGAACCGCGTTCGCCCATCCCTATACCTGTCTCTTATACACATCTAGATGTGTATAAGAGACAGATCTGAACTGACTGAACTGTTCAGCCATTTCGCCGTTCGCTGTTCTGTTCTGTTCGGCATGTTCATGTTTGTGTTCGCGTTTGGTCGTCCAAACAGGCCAAGTTCGGGCCGAACTTCGAACTTCCGAACCGCGTTCGCCCATCCCTATACCACACTGATTTCCTGCTGGCTCCTGTATATCTTTTATGAATGTGCTTATGATTAGTAAGGATTCAGAGCTTGAGAGCACTTACTTTCATTCTCGTTATGTACACTGTCTTTTGGACAGAAATCCCACTTATGCTAGCGTTTTTCTGTTTCATCCCTTTGAAGTTCAATATAATTTAGTACAGCCCTGGAAATGGGGCCTTTATTCAGCCACAGAACACATGAGGACACTCCGAGAGGCATTCCTGGTGACTGTCCCAAAATAGAGGGCAGGGCCACCAGGGCCCCAGCATTTTATTTTCACCCTGGGCCCCACAAATTCTAAGGCTGATCCTGCTGGTACAGAACGCAGGCATAGGGCAAGGTGGGGCAGTTGCCCCGGGGCCCCACCCCAGCTTTGTGGGGTGGCTGCTGCAGGCTTTGTACACACACAAAGAGTGGGTAGGTGGGAGCGCAGGGGGGTCCAATAACGTGCCTTGCCCCAGGGTCCAAAAATCCTAGCTATGCCACTAGTACAGAAGGAAGTATGGTAGGGTTTATCAAAGAGAAGACCACTAAAGCAGGAGGATACACCATGCACCTAAAAGCTCTAGCAAGAGCAGAGAATACTTTTCACACCTAGAATCATAGAAGAGTTGGAAAAAAACCATCTAATTCTAACCCCCTGTGCAGAGGCAGGATGCCGTTTATTTCAGGTTTCCTAGGTAAAGATCCATTCAGCCTTTTCTTGACGACCACCAAGAAAGGAGGATTCATTCCACAACCACCTTAGGCAGCTCATTCCATTGTCAAACTGTTCTAATGGTTAGGATTTTTCTCTCTCTAATATTTAGCCTAAACCTACCATTGCTTCTTGTTGTCCTGACCAACAGGGAACAAATGAAAAACAGAGCGCGCCCCCCTCCACAGCCCATTTACCCATTGCTTTCATCCCTTCTATTGTTTCAGCAAGGCACTTGTAGTGTTGAGTTTCAGCCTGAGGTTCCACCCACCACTATCCTGTTGTGGGATTCTGGGTGCCACACACCCATGAAACGAGACACTCACAATCACACTCTGGAACACTCACTAGTTAATTATTGCCTTTCATGTCAGAGCCAAAACAGTGGATCCTTGCTATCTTGGACTGGGGAAAATCACAGGCATGTTTCCCTTCAGCTCACACAGGAATCCTGATGTTACAGAGAATCCCTGAGTTTTTATCTATTTTACAACCTGTTTAGATACATTAGGGACAGTTCATTACAAGAAAACCTATTCAGTTAATTAAGTGGCCACTATGATTCATTGTCCCTGAGGCATGAGATTATGTTTAGAGTGGCTAGGTTCCACCCTAATTAGATACATACCCTCCAAAGGTACCTTTTTGCATGGAACAGTAAGGAGTTTTGTTTTCTTGTACTGTCTTCCCAGCAGTGTAAAGTTTGTACCGGGTCCAGCAGACAAAGGGAATAATTATAGTACCTCATTAATCCATCCAGATAGAGCTGTGACTCCTAGGTTAAGAGCCCCAGCTGCTTCGTTGCTGGGAAGTGGGGCACCTATTCTCATTCTAACATGCTTGGGATAAGCACTACTAGGAAAGAACAAAGATAGGTAGCACCCATGAAGGAGGGAACTGTGTGCCCGGGATCAAGATGAAAATTTTAAAAGGTGGGGGAGGGGTGTTTGTGAGAGATGATTCTGTAGAATGCTGGAAGGGGTGGTCACTGCTTCCATCTGTGACCCTCTGACTGTCTTTAAAACTAAGATTTTAGAGCTGAAGTCAATACACACATTTATTTATATTTCTTTATAAAACATTTCTATACCACACACACACACACCCCACCCAATGGCAGCCCGGGGCAGTGTACATTATATAATAATATTATGGAGCCACAGTAGCAGTTTCATAGTTAAAGGTGGAGCTAACTTTCTTCATTGAGAGGCCCACGGAGTTCAATGGACGCCCCCAGGACAATCTCCTCTGGGTTGCGACCTAATGTTGATGGGGTTTTCCCTTTGATCATGCACTTACTGATGCAGATAGTCACATAGCAGAGATATACAATATTCAGGGTATATGCAATGCTCTGACATTTGGTGATTGATCAGGTTTGAAGGTTTTTTAAAATTAAAAACCATGTGTGTACGCTGTATTTGAAAAAATGAGAAAAAGTGTCACGCATGCGCATGACTGACTAGAAGGACATGATGAGAAAGAGAGAGTCACGCATGCGCATGAACATAGTAGAGAAGAAGAGAGAGAAGCATGGGAATTGGACCGTGGGGACTGGATGGTCCTGTGGGGAAGGAGTCAGGTATAAAACCACTGGTGTTTTACATTGTAACTTTAAAAAAAGTATTAAATTTTAATTAATATAGTCAGGGACACGTGTTCACAGTGGCCCGCTTTTGCCCTTCTGGTCTCAGTCTTTAATAATAAATTAAAGCCATCCGCTGCTCTGGCGGGTACCTGGCTCTGCCCCGCAGAGCAGTTCTCCTGTGGTAAGGGCAGGTCTGGAGCCGCTACTCCATCCAAGTTTTATTTATTTTTAAAGCTGCCCACTGTTCCGGTCGGTCCCTGGCTCCGCCCCGCAGAGCAGTTCTCCTGTGGTAAGGGCGGGCCTGGAGCCTCCACTCCATCCAAATGTTAACTACTTAATTACTTTAAAACTTGCATTACAACTTGGATAGAGCAGAGACACCAGATCCACCCTTACCACAGAAGAACGGCTTTGCAAGGAAGGAGCCAGGAACCTGCAAGAGCAGCAGGCAGCTTTAGCCCTTCCGGTCACAGCCTTGCACTTGGAAGAGAGACTCCAGTCCAGCCCTTTGCGGTGCAACTGCTTTGCGAGGAAGGAGCCGGGGATTAGCTGGAGCAGTGGCTAGCTGCAGTCCATCAAGCCCCAGCCTGAAACTTTGTGCGGAGCCTCCAGAGCCTCTCCCAGTATAACCCTGTATAATCGGTGTAATACACTTCTTGCAAACTGCTGTGTGGGAAAGGAGCCGGGAACCCACCACAGCTGCAATCAGCCCCCACCCCACCCTGATACTTGGAGCCGCGGCTCTATCACTTAGAAGAGCAGCTGCTGTGCTGGGAAGGAGCCGGAATTGCTGAAAACAGCTGTTAGCTTTGGATTGGTACCAGAACTCCATGTGTTGACAGACTGGTAGGAGGTGCATCTTTTACAAATAACTAAACAATTAATAACTACAATGACTGTCACAATGTTCTGCTGAGGCTTTTGCCTAGGGAGACAGGGGCCACTGAGTATGTAGATCATATTTTTTCCACTCTATAAGAGGCAAAGAGCTTCCGTAGTAGACTGTGTGAAAGACAAAAAATGGGCAATGCATCTTGGTTGTCTTATTAACTTACATTTATATCTAAATATCTGTGGATGTTTACACTGATACAACATTGTTACATTACACTGTTACACTATTGTTATATATGTTACTCTCATATAATGTATATCTGTGCCATATAGAACTGAAAGATAAATATACATCTATTAAGTACAGTGCCTTACAATGTCTGCTTTGGTTTCTTCAGCTGATGTTGTTCGGTTTCTTCAGCTGATGGGCTGCTGTGTTGTTGCAGAAGCAAATGTTGCGAGAAATTTTAAAATGCTTAATTTGGCCTTCAATTTAAATGTTTCTGGACAAACAGTTCCTTGGTTTGAAATCTGTACACGTGGTGCACTTTTTTTTTTAGCTACATGATTGATTGTACTACAGTAGAATAACTGCAGCATGTGTACAGTGTTCAAATAAACAGCTTATGTGTCCATGATCAGTTAATTTGGAGGGTAAAGAAATAACCTACAAATTTCACAACAATGTTTCTCCTCACACAGTGCTTATTAAAGGATAGGTGTTTGGATACTGAGCAGTTGACACTTTGAGCATGAGATCATTTGTGCCCAAACCTGCAGAGGAAGAAGATTGGGGCTGAAAGACCAAGGCAAAGTGTGGGTGCATGTAGCCTAAGTTGTAAGCGAGCACAGTATGCGACACCATACAACAGCTTCACTGCTTACAAGTGTGCAAGTTGTCAAGAGCCTTAACAGACAATTTTCAGGTTTGTTAAAGTTTCCTTGGTATGAATCCATCTTAACTAAGTTTTAGAAACCATAGGGTTTTTGTTTCTCAAATTATAAAACGTATATATATATATATATATATATATATATATATATATATATATATATATATATACACACACAATTAAAATAACATTAAAAATCCACCCCAAAGAGGTCTGGGCAAACCCTGAAAACAACAAACCCCATTAAAAAAAAAACTCCCACTCCCATCCCCTTTACCAAATGTCAGGCGAAACAACCAGATCTTACAATTTCTATGGAAAGAAGGGAGATCAGGAGAGCGGCTAATCTCCACCAAGAGGGAGTTCCATAGCCACGGCGCGGCCACCAAGAATTAGAGGTGTGTACCAGGGACCCATGTTGTTATTTGTTTTCATTATTCATTTTCATTATTTTAATCGTTCATTTTCTTTTTTGTAAATACTATAGCAAAAATTGGTTTTTGGTTTTGTTTTCGATTTCCATTGGAAAACACATTTTAACTATACATTTTTTGTTTGTCATTATGTTTAGATGAAACATGGAGAAATTGTACCTCCAATGGAAGGCATTACGTGTACCAAATTTCAGAAAGATTGGATAAAGGAATCCAATTTATGAGCAGTTGAATTGTTATTTTGCAAAAATCTGCATATACATTCCTGGCTTTATCTTCCTTGTAATCCATGTAATATGGATGAAACTTGGCAACATTATACCCCTTCTCATGTTTACTATCTGTGCCAACTTTCAGAAGGATTGGATAAAGGGTCCTGGTGGTATAAGTAATTAACTTATAAATGTATGTCTGACTGTAACAACTTTGTAGTCTGAGCAGTGTACATAGTATTTGGTAGGGCTGTATCTCACACCTTCAGGATCACCTCTGCCAAATATTGGGAAGATGTGATAATGGATTCCAATTTTATAAGCCTGCACAGCATATGCAGAGAATGAGCCTATGCAAGGGATTCTCTTATGTGTCAATGTGGTATAAGATCTGTTTGTGATGCCAATTGGCCAGCAGAAATGTCAACCAAATATCCTCTTTCTGTGCTGTGACAACCCCAGCTTCTCTCCCCTACATGTTATTGGGAAGTTGGAAGCATCTGTTTAGGAAACAGCCAATAGAGATTCTCTGATGTCCTCTGTCACAGTGCTGCAGGATGTGATTGTGATGATAATTGGCCAGCCTGGATGTGTAAAGCATGTCTCCTGATTGCTGGGATGATATCCCCAAAGTCCCAGTTATGTCCCTTCTATGCCCGTCTCGAATCTACCATTGATTGGTCCTGTAAAGCTGGAAGCATGCAGTAATTGGCCAGTGAATGTGTCTGTCAGTCTGTTGGTTTGCTTCCCATCTTCCCTCCTACAGCATCCCTCCTTCTGCCAGGTGCCTGTCTCTGACTGACATTGTGGGTGCTGCAATTTATCTGAATAATGGTCTTCAAGGGGACAACTTCAATTGCTTATAAAACTGGGTCCCTTTATCAATTTGTCCTGTAGATTGGCAGAGATGACAGGGAAGGTGTGGGATACATTCCTGCCAAATGTCTTGTAAGCACCATGTTGGTACCAATGACATAGGAAGATATAGGATGGAGGTTCTGGAGGCCAAATTTAAGCTTCTAGGTAGTAGACTCAAGTGCAGAACCTCCAGGGTAGCGTTCTCAGAAGTGCTGTCTGTTCCACGCGCATGACCCCAGAGGCAGTGGGTCTCAATGCATGGATGAGACAATGGTGCAAGGAGGAAGGCTTTAGAGTTATCAGGAACTGGGCATCCATCTGTCGTGGGGGGAGCCTATACAGATGGGATGGGCTCCACCTTAACCAGAATGGAACATGGCTGCTGGCACTAAAAATTTAAAATGTGATAGAGTCATTTTTAAACTAGAACCTGGGGAAAAGCCGATGGGCACTGTGGAGTGCACAGTTCGGACTGTGGCATCTATGCAGGATGATGTTAACTTAGGAGATCTAGAGTCCCTCATGAGAGACTCTTGAGAAAATTAAAAAGTCATGGGATAGGAGATAGCGTCTTACCATGGATCAGAAACTGGTAAAAAGATAGAAAGCAAAGAGTTGGACTAAATGGTCAATTTTCACAATGGAGAGATGTAAAAAAAGTGGTGTGCCTCAGGGATCTGTATTGGGACCGATGCTATTTAATGTATCTATTAATGATTTGGAAAAGGGTGATAAGAGTGAGGTGACCAAATCTGCAGATGACTCCAAGTTATTCAAGGTAGTTAAAACACAAGCAGACTGTGAGGAACTGCAACAGGATCTTATGACAATGGGTACCTGGGCATCTATATGGATATGAGATTTAATGTGGACAAGTGCAAACTGATGCACATAGAGAAAAATAAACCAAACTATGTGTACACAATGCTGGGTACTAAGCTAGGAGTTACCACTCAAGAAAAGGATCTGGGGGTGGTTGTGGACAATATAATGAAATCCACAGCACAGTGCGCAGCAGCAGTCAAAAAAGCAAACAGAATGTTAGCAATTATTCAGAAGGAGATAGAGAATAAAACTGAGGATGTCATAATGCCTCCGTTTTATGAGGCATAACACAATGTCATAATACAAATCAACGGTGTGACCACACCTCAAATACTGTGTGCAGTTCTGGTCGCCCCATCTCAAAAAAGTCATGGCTGAACTAGAAAAGGGACAAAGAAGGGCAACAAAAATTATCAAGGGCATGGAAGGGCTCCTGTATGAGGAGAGGCTTGGTAGGTTGGGGTTCTTCAGCTTGGAGAAGAGACAACTGAGAGGAGATATGATAGAGGTCTATAAAATCATGAGTGGTGTGGAACTAATAAACAAGGAACAGTTATTTACCCTCTCAGCTAGTACTAGAACTAGGGGACACTCCATGAAACTCATGCATGGCAAGTTTAAAACAAATAAAAGAAAATATTTTTTCACTCAGTGTATAATTGGGTTGTGGAAGCTACTGCCAGAGGTTGTGGTACGGGCCAGTAGTACTATAGCTGAGTTTAAAAGAGGTTTGGACAAGTTTCTGGAAGATAAATCCATTAGCAGCTATTAGCCAGACAGGTTCAGGGAACATGATGGGAACTGGGGGAAAACAACAGGGAATGGATCCCCCCATTGTGACCTGTTGGGTGCTTCTCCCAAGCCACCGTGATCAGCCACTGTCAGAGACAGGATGCTGGGCTAGATGGACCATTGGTCTGACCCAGTATGGCACTTCTTATGTTTTTATGTTCTTAAGCAGGATGGAATATAAAAATGGTACAGCTGGAAGTGCATTTTCAAGTTAATGGCTTATAATATCAGGACCCTGTATCCAATCATCCTGAAATTTGGCAGTATTGGGAATCTTGGGGAGGGACATAATCCTCCATGGTTTCATGCAAATTGGCTGCAAGATAAAGAAGTTGTAGCCAGGAATGTGTATGCAGCTTTTCTTAAAATCATAACATTCAATTGATTATAAAATTGGATCCCTTTATCAAATCTTTCAAAAATTGTGTACACATAGTGCCCTTTGTTGGGGATACAATCTTTCTAAGTTTCATCAGAACAGAATATGAAAAAAAGTTATAGCTGGAAATATATATTTTTTTGTGTTTTTCCATTATTTCAAAAACAAAAATTGGTTTTCATTTTTTGTTCTCATTATTATTATTTTTCATTACAATAATAAAAACAAAAATGAAAATTTTCATTTTTATTATAACGAAAACAAAATTACACACCCCTACCGAGAACGCCCACTCGAATGTAGCCAAATGGGGGACCTCCAAGCGGGCATCTCCAGCCAACCATAGAGGCCAATCCAGGACATATGGGGTGAGGCGGTCCTGCAGGTAAGAGGGGCCCAGGCAGTATAGAGCTTTAAAGGTAATCACCAACACTTTTAATCGGACCAGGAAGACTACAGGCAGCCAGTGCAGAGATTGGAGCATCAGTGTTATGGGCTCCCGACGACCTGTCCCTGTAACTCTTGGAAATTTGAGAGTTCTGATTTTTTAACAGGCTAAGTTGTAAATTGAACTATCAGCTCTGTATGTAGAAACATTTGTGCGCACAGAGTTTCTCACACAGACATCCTTTCCCCCTCAAGCTCTGTCCCCAAGTCAGTCAGTGGGCTATTACCAATTTTCATGAACACATTCAAATGTATGCAAATTAGGGGTAGCATGAAATGTACCTATTGTTCTCCATCAAATGTTGGAGGGTATATAGGTACAAACTTACATTTGGATCTCTTGCAAAAAATGGATACACTTGGTTCAAGCATATGAAAATGGCTTGATCTATTTATTGGACTAGGCGGGGTAGCTAGAGTGGGTTTGTTGTTGTTTTTCCAGGGGGTGGGAGGATGATAGCAAGTGCTGCCCCAAAGGACATGCCAGCAGAACTGCAGCACTCAAAGAATAAGAATTCAATGCAAACACTACCTGCAACAGATGCCATTCTCCACAAGCTGCAGTTTCTGAGCCGTCACCAAGGTTAGTCCCATGTAGAGTGTGTTACAATAGTCCAGCTTAGAGGTGATGAAAGCATGGATGACAGTAGCAATGTCGGAGACCGAAACATACGACCAAAGCTGTCATACCAGATGCAATTGCCGAAAAGCACTCCTCGCCACAGCCTCCACCTGGACATCCAGGTAGAGCTGAGAATCAAGGAGCACCCCCAGACTCCGCACCTGGGGAACCAGCGGGGGGCAAACCCCAGCAATAATAGGGGATGCCACCTCCACCACCTTTCCCACCAACATCACCGTTCGCCAAACACCAAGTAAGCACTGACACTGCTGGGCCTGAGTCAGATGAAAAAGAGAGGTAAAGCTGGGTGTCATCAGCATACTGATGATACCGCATGCCAAACCCCCTGACCACCTCGCCGAGCAGCTCCATGTACACATTGAACAAGGGAGGGGACAAAACAGAACCCTGCGCGACTCCACACGAGAGGTCTCCGTATGATGAAAAATAATCCCTGAGCACCACTCGCTGAGTTCTTCAGGCCAGGAAAGAATGGAACCAGTCAAGAACCATCCCGCCCACCCCTGCATGTTCTCGCAGGCACGTCACCAACATCTCATGGTCAATGGTATCAAATGCAGCTGTCAGAGATAATAGAATCAGCAGGGTCAAATGACCCTGATCCAACTCACAGTAAAGGTTGTCAACGAATGCCACAAGCGCAGTCTCAGTGACATAGTCCAGATGAAAGCCAGACTGTGAAGGATCAAGAAAACCAACATGGTCCAGATGCACCTGTAGCTGTCGAGCCACCAACCATTCAATAACCATCCCTAAGAAGGGAAGGTTAGAGACAGGCCGATAGCTGGCAAGGGAGTCAATGTCAAGTGATGGTTTCTTGAGCAGAGGCCACACCACTGCCTCTTTAAGACAGCCCAGCACTCTGCCCTCCTGAAGGGAGGCACTGAACACCCCAGCCAGCAGTGCCCCCATGTCTACCGACAGACCTTAACCAGCCAGGATGGACACAGGCCTAGTTTACAAGTGGTGGCCCTGACCACCCCAAGAACATCCCCCACATTGGCGGGTGTCACCCACTGAAATTGATCCCACAAAATCGGACAAGGCCAGGCTTCCATAACCTCTGCTTCCCCTAATATAATAAGTGTGACATCGAAGTCGTGGGGAATACGAGCAATTTTATCCACAAACTAATCCAATAACATGTCACAACGAGCACTAGATAACTTCACTTTCAGGCAGAGGGAGGCTGGACTGACCAGCCCCTGCACCACCCAGAAAAGCCCAGAATTGTCACAACTTGACACGGCAGCAGGGGTTTCAATTTGGGTTCAAATCCAGCTCTTCCAGGGTCTCCGGCAGAGGCCATCCCAGTGTGCTACCTGAGACCCCTCCAAGCCCCCAGCAGTGCTACCAGAGATCCTGAGGTGGAGATGCCGGGGATTGAACCTGGGACCTTATACATGCAAAGCACGTACTCTTACCACTTGAGCTATGCCCCCCACCCCTATGCTCTATGATGCAATCTGTCAGCTTCACCATGCGAACCGCACCACTGTTGCTCTAACCGCCACACTTCTCACTTCAGAAACCGCAGTTCCTCAGAAAACCAAGGAGGCCTATGGTGCCGCTGCTTAGGGAGCGGATGCCTAGGAGCCATCCGATCCATGGCCTTAGTCAGCAAAGCATTCCAAAAAGTGATGAAGTCATTGATGAGACCTCGGTAATGATCCATCCATGACAATGGCACAGCTGATATCTCCCCCACTATTGGAACCCCCGCTTCCTGGCCTGTGCAAAATATAAGGTCTAAGGCATGTCTCCCCCTCATGTGTCAGGCCGATAACAATCTAGGACAGGCCCATGATTGCCATGGCGGCCACGAACTCACTCTCCACTCCTCCAAAGCCGGCATCAGAGTTCCCCAAGACTAATGTCTTTGGGGACCTTAATACCACCTCCGATACCAGCTCCACCAGAACACGTAGGGAGGCTGCTGTACAGGTAGGTGCACAGTATACAAGCAGCACTCCCAATCTGTACCCTGCCAAATCAATCACAAGATGGAGACCCTCAATATCCGATATTGATTGCACTGGATACCTCCGAACAGACCATGACTCCCTAAAAATCATTGCTACACCGCACCTCCTTCCCCCCGACCATGGCTGATCAGTGATGCTGTGTGGAATGCATTGCTATGGGATAAGATTAAAGGAAGAAGTGGTGAATTTGCAAGAGGAAAGGGTGTGGTGGGAATGGTCCTTTTTACACAGACTGCGGTGGGAGAGGCGGTCCGTGTGTGCTCTGCTGTGGGAGGCCAAGCATGAGGGGGAGAGCAGATGGGCGCACCCCCATCCCCACGCATGGAGCAACCCACATTTTTGCCGGTTGCTCCATGCATTGGGGGTGGGTGGGGATGTGTGGACTGTGGAAGCACACACACACATTTACACAAGATGCTCCCCCACGTGGACGATGGGTGTGCAATCATGCATGGGAGCATCTCATGTAAACAGGGCCAATGAGTCCTAAGTCCCTGTAGGATGAGGACTATCAGGACTGGGATATGATACGATACTTGTTCTCAGGTGTTGTATACAAGACTCAGAGGAAAGATGTGTTCCATGGACAGCAAACGTTAAGGAAGAGGTAGAGATCCGCAGGAAAACCTTCCCCAAAAGGGAGAGACTGCAGGCACTTATTCCAATAATGCAAGGTCTTATGGGTTATCAGTAAAGAAAGAGTTGGAGGGGGGTGTCACACACACACACACTCTCTCTCTCTCTCTCTCTCCAGGAGGAATCACATCAGGCAACGTTCAGATGCTTATCTAATTCTCTTGAACCTGCAAAACTGGAAGACAACCCTCACAAAGGCCCTGAAAAATATTTCATCCTTTCAGTGGTGCTGCTGAAAATAAGGCTCTCAAACATCTTGAGTTTATCAGAACAGTCCTGATTTTCTTATAGCTATCCCTGTAGGAGAAAATTTAAAAAGTTCCTCCCAGATAGCAATATATTTTTCCCCTCCTTCGTGGAGGACAGCCAAGCCATAGAAGCAATCTCCAGTCCTGGCTGCTATCTGTGCCACCTGTATGACACACAGTAGCTTCCTAGATGTGCAACCATAACTATTCATTATTTTTAAAAAGTAGAATGGTTATTTTGTAACCTCAGTTACAGCAAACAGCATTTTCACCTGAAAGTTAAAAAAAATATATGACCGTTCCAGATTTAAAATGTGGTGATCAGTGCTGAAACGAGAGTATTTTCTCCCAGTTCCCTCTCCCCCAGGGAAGCCAACAGTCGCACACAATTTTATGGCCATTCAGGTAAAAGATCTCTCAAATTGCATTACATACCAAAACTCCTGCCAGTTTCTGCATGCTACCTTATCCCCTGCCTTTCTATCGTCATTCATGATTTTCCCTGAAACATTGACACTTGGTCTCCTGACTTCTGACAGTTTCAACTCAGCAACCCTATCGGGGCAAACACTAGAAGAGGGGAATAAAGTTTGGAGGATGAAGAGTTGTTCCTACTAAACAGGCAAGGAGGAGCTTGGAGAATGGCAAAAAGGAATTCTATTTATTTTTTCCAAACTGGTTTGCCCACCCCCTAGTTTACAGCGCTGCACTACAATATCAGCTGCCATCTCACAATAATAATTCAGGCGATGATGAGGGAAAAACATCTGTGCTTAAAAGCATGCAGAGACTGAACCAAGAAAGTCCAAAGAAACAGCTGACGTTATTAGCAAGTTTTCTTGTGTACTATTTCTAAATCCCTTCTCTTGATGGTCGCTGTTTTCTCTTTTAACAGTTCCAATTACACCCTTAACAAGAAATACATCATTTCCAATTCCTTTTTCTTGCTTCCAGGGGGGAAACTGTCCAGAAGGGAAAGATCTAAGAATTCTGACTGCAGTAATAGATGCGACATCCCTTCCCCACGCCTGAGTCTTGGGGCTTTTTATCATCTCTAGTCACGCGAGATGAAAAGCTGTCACTCTGAGCTGAATTCATCCATGGGGTAATGAAGAGAGTCTGGTATTTTTTCTGTTTGACTTTTAAAAAAAAAAAAAAAAAAAAAAAAAAAGGAATAAATGGCTGGAAGGAGGTTAGTTAGTTACACGCAGCAGTGATATCCTATGAGTTTGGCCCAGTTCAGCAGATCCGGTTGTTAAAAGTCTACCAGAATATATATATATATATATATATATATATATATATATATATATATATATAAAGAAAGGTGGAGCTGGGGAGGATGGGACTTAGCTTTTATAGAACTGGTTGTTGATGAATCACCTCTGGTTACATGAATATGTTTCACAAAAGGTTTGCTTGAAAAAACCTGACATATTATTGCTGCATGCTGCTTCCTCTGGTCAAAGCATTGGCACGTTTTAGGGCTTTTTCTGGGAATCATTTCAATCTGAGGGGAGAGTCTTATGGTGGGGTCCTTGTAAGACAAGGGAAATGATTGCTCCTTTTTACTCAGGCCTCATGTAGAGTACCATGTCCAGTTGTAGATGCTTCACTTTCTGCTAGTGAAAGTGTACAAACCTTCGGGCTACACAAAGCCAAGCCCATACACTCTCGCCAGCAGAAGTTGGTCCAATTAAAGATAACATCTGAACTATCTGGTCTCTGTTTCTTACATTTGGGACCAACACACAACTGCTATAAGGACTTGGATCTTGAACTGTTGCCTTTGGGGTTCTGCAGTAATCGGAAGCACCATTTGTCACAGCTGTTATCTGGTTCACATCTGGAATGTTGCCCTATAGGCCCTCCCCTTGCCCCAGCCTGGACATACCCCTCCACTTTCTGACTGGCTGTCAGACATTATGCCTGAGTTTCAGTGTGCAAAGGAAAGGACCACATTAGGGTGATAGGTAGGAAAATATAAGTAGAAGTCTGATGGTCAGGCAAGTGAAGACCACAGCATCACCAAGAGTAACTGAGGTTTCATTTTAAAGATTTATTTATTTATTTATTTTTAATCACCGGCCTTTCCCCAAAGGCTCAGAGTACCAGGGGCATAGCTCGGTCAGAATCTGCTGCAGAAGATCAAATGGGTGCCTACATCCTGCTTCCAGTAGATGCAGCTAAACCGTGGAGCGTGGGAACCCCCAGGTTCATGGACCCCAGCACATCTGCACCACCTGTCCCTATTATAACGACACCCTTACTGGGTAAATAACAAAACATACATGAAAAACATGAACTTAATCAAACCATTTAAAAACCCAAAATATTTATTAAAATCCCATTTAAAAACATCCCACATCACATCCCCACCTACCGAATGCCTGGCCAAATAAGTAGGTCTTAGGCTGCTTTTAGACGAGCCTCATGCAGCCTCATTTCTTGTGGACTTCAGAGTCTGCAAGAAAAGAAACTCGTACAGCGGCCGTGACAAACTAGCGCTTGATTGGAGATGCTGACTTGTAAAACCCAGATAATCGAGGTTTTGCAAGTCAGCATCTCCAATCAAGCACTAGTTGGAAGGGAACCATTACTATACTACCTGAATTCTGGTTTTGCAAACTGATCAAATCTTGCTTTTGCTTTTTCAAGTAGGATTAAAAAAATAAAAATATAAAAAAATAAGAAGAACCCAAAGAGTGGAGTTTATTTACCCATCTCTAATTACATCTCACCCAGCACAGAAACAGAAATCCACTAATTATCTCTTGAATGTGAGCAAGCCAAGTCTGGCTTTGATGCTCCGCTTTGCAAATAAATGGATTCCAGCAACCACATGGGGCAAAGAAAGAAAATACAGCTTCTAGTTCTGCGGTGACCTACTTACAGTATTAAAGGCACTGTGGTGGGGGAGGGTATGAGTGAGACAAGGATGGGCTCACAACAGCTTAATGGAGGCCGACACTTATCTGTACTCCAAAACCACGCAGGAATCAACGTTCAACACGATTTCCCATCCTGCTGAAAATGCAGGTAAAACAACCAAAGTTAATGCCAAGGAGGCATTAACACAAAATTCCGTGTGACTGTGCCCACAAATTCTATCTCTTGAAACTTGCTGTTCCTTGCTGCGTGTCAAGCCTCATATCACTGGAAAACTCAAGTCTTGGTTTTAAATGAGGATTTTTATACTTCAGTAGCACCTAGAGGCACCATTATGCTAGGCCTTGTTTAAACACCGCAAACTTTTCTGGTCAGGGGTTGAGTACACAAGAGAAGGAACGGAACCATTGGTATGCTATCGCATATATAAGGAACAGACATGGAGTTGTCCAAGGTCACATAGGAAATCTGTTGGAGCCAGAAATTGACCTCAGATATTGCAACTCAGCACTTGAACCACAAGTCCCTCTTTCCTCTCGATTGCATCTTGGATTTAAGGCAAGAAGTTTCCCTTTGGCATTTTATAAATTTAAAATACCATCCAACATCCAGGCTTACCCCTAACAGATAGGTGAAGGCTCACTTGTGAGGTTTCATCCATGATTTAAGGGCCTACTGTACACCAACGGGATGATCAAGCCTGTCATCAGGCCCCACTTTACAGACAGAAAATTGAGCCTGAGAGGTAGTGGTCAGGATCTGAACTCAGAACTTCCAGTTCCAAATATAATGCACTGGACCATACCAGTTCTCAGGCAGGGACCGTATCTATCTTATTCTTTGTAAAGCGCCAGGTACATTGCTGGTGCTAAATAAATAAATGCTTATAATAATAATAATAATAATTAATAATTAATTAATAATTAACAACAGACTTATAATGATGTTTCTTTGGTCAAAGCTGGAAGTACCTATAATTTTAATGTCAACACATTTTTAGCAGGCTTAACTGGAGGTTTCCACAGCCTGTACAAACTAGCACCAAATAAGCTCTCCAATCGTTTACGGGTTCACTGAGTGGAATTCAGACCTCACAGAAAACACTGGAGGTTTGTTGTTTTATTTCAGTGGGATGAGAAAAACCCTCTTTCTGCAGGAGAAAATCTGATTTTCAGTTATGCTGGTGTCAATTCAGTGTAGCTCTACAAAGGTCAACTCCCTGTAAATTCAGTTGGAATAAATATTCTCTTCAAGCATTCAGTCTCCATCACTGATGGACAGCCATCTGTTGGGGAGTTTGTAGTTGTCATCCTGGACATGATGGCCATTGAGGTACCTTCCAATTCAGATATTCTATCATTCTTATTCCAATAGCACAAAAGAGGAATAGAAATAACATATAATACACACAAACCCAAGCTATACTGATTTACACCAATTGAAAGTTTGGTGCTTTATAGCTGAGAAAAGAGGAGAGAGAAAGAGCTCAAGGAAAATGTGGAGACACCCCTGTAAGAAAGGCTATGTGACATATTCTCCTTAAGTATGAGAAGCCCCACTCAGCAACACTGGTATCACCAGTGATTTCTTATTTTTTTTTGTGCAAAGTTTTGCTAGCTCACTAACACAAGCCAGATTGCTCCCGGGAATCAGTCACATCTGTAGCATTTATTAATCCTCTCCCACAGCCTGCACAAAGATTGGTTTCAAAAACGGTTCTCTCTTTCCCCAGCTAAGCCTGAGTCATACCACCTCAGGCTGAGAGAGCCTGTCAAATCGCATAAGAGAGGCAGGGTCAGGTCTGGTCAGAGAGGAGACATTTGCAAGAGCAGCGCTAGTCAGTCAGTGTGCTGCAAATTAAGCTTCCTGCTGTAGGAAACATTCAGCCTTTGGTATAACAAATATTTCTCCCATCCTGAACTTTTCCCCTAAACCTTTCTCTCACTCCTCTTTCTCTCCATTGATGCTGTCACCATTAGGGATGGGAGTTGAGATGAAAGTTCGATCTTTCCCCAAAGTGTCCTTTATTTAAAGTGTGCACGCTCTCACCAGCAGCTTCACAAACCAGTCCACCATAAGCAATTTCTGGGCACCTGTTTCTATAGGCCCCCTGGCCAGGAACAGTCCCTCCCACCCAGGTTATACAAGTCTTTTTAGCATGGCCCTTCCCAGCTGGGTTCCAGGGTTCCAAGCCAGCTTCCTGGCCCCACTGCTGGGTCTCCAGTAGACTAGACTGTTTCCGTCGGAAGCAGGGCATTTACCGAGATTCGCACAACGTGGAAACTTACTGGCTTCCCACTGTTTTTACCATTTTCCATTATTTTTCACAATTTGAATGGGTCAGCCATGGACCAGACCCAAACCCCATGTTTGCCTTGTGCGCACTCCCACGCGGAGATGAAAACATGATAGCTAAGCACTAGGGAAGTGCTGGAAATTGCCATAAAAGTGCTGTAAAACTACCATAAAACTGTTGTAAAATTCCCGGAATGCGATGAAAACGTCGTGTAAAGTAATGAAAATGACAATAAACAAACAAATAATAAATAAAAAAGGGCAGAAGAACAGAATCACCAGACACTGACAAAGCACCGACGGACACCTGCAAGCAGGTGCCTGAAAGGTCAGTATTGCCATTCAGAACAGGAACAGCTGCTCTCATCTCAGCTGCAGTCTCTATGTGAGCCTCCATCACGACTGGCTCAGTTGCCTCCCTGTAGCCTTCCTGAGGCAGAGCCTTCCAGCCCACTGCCACTCTGTGGTGATCTCTCCCCTCTTGTGAGCCCCCACCCCCAGCTCACCCCTCTAACACTCCTGTGGCTCCCCAGACAGACTCAGCTACTTCCAAGCAGCTGATGCTCATTAGCTCCAGCTTGTGCACAGCTGAGTCCTCTTAAAGGGCCAGAAGCTCTTCAGGCTTCTCTGCCTGATAAGGGTAGGAATTGTCCTCTATGGCACCAGCGCCTGCACCTCCTTAGCGCCCACTTACAGCATGGGCCTCTTGACAGTATAGGCACCACTGCTTCCCAGGCTGGCTGGCACTATTATAATCCCCTTTCACAGTCTGCTTGTGCAAACACAGTTTATGCTGCACACTTCACAGGCTGCAATCTCAGAAACTATGCAGCTGCTACTCAATGGGAGCCGTTGTCATGTGTCAATAAGCTCACTGCCTCATTTCCAGTTTGTGGTTGCCCAAAATACCATAAGGATCATCCCTTGTATCAATGGGAAGCTTCTAGCCAAGAGCTGGCGGGAAAGCTGTCAGGTAGCCCTGAAAACACAGAGCAGCATAAATATCTGTAAAACCAGCCATGTGCCCCAGGTGATATCAGCAATTTCAACCTGTGATGGATTTCCAAGAATTTAGCATTACATCTGGTAACACCCTGCATCTCTCGGTAAGATTGATGCCTAGTTTTTACAGAGCCCTTCCAGATAACTGGATGTAAAAACACCAGCCAGTTATTAATATGAGGGAGGGGGGTGCTGATTCCAACTGCCCCATAAACACTACAGCTTCTTTCAAAAAGCCATTTATGCTCTCTGACTTTCATATCAAGATAATAGGGATGGGCGAACAGAACGCTGTTCGGATGTTCAGTTGTTCGGTTTGAAACCCAAGTTCGGGTTCGATGGTTCGGTTCAGCCAAGTTCGGTTTGGCCGAACTTGGCCAAACATTCAAATTAGCGCTATAGAAACCGAAACCTAATTTTTGGCCCTGAAAAGACGTTTTTCCCACTCTCAAACTCAGCCGAACATGACCAAACTGTTCAGTCTTTCGAGAGTTCGGTTCGGACGTTCGGTTCGGACGTCCGAACAGACCGAGTTTGGTCCGAACTCCAAACATCCGAACCGCGTTCGCCCATCCCAAGATAACCAATTGCATATGTAAAGGTATTAATTGGTTCTAGAACACAATGTGTTCACCCCCCACCCTCCAAACCTGAAGGTTACAATCCTAATGCTGCTTATCCAAAGTCAATGTAACTAACTCCTGCTACTCCAGAGTATGATTACAGCCTGAACGCTTCAAGACATCAGAGGAAAAGACTGTAATTGCTTAAATGGGGCTTTGACTGTCCACACACTTCCTTCAGTGATTACTGTGTTCAAACAATGGAGAGGCCTTTGTTGGCTCCTGCGTGCTCTTAATTTAGGAGCACAGTAAATGGGGGCAGAGCAACTTAGAACTGCAAAGCAGCAACCCAACAATCAGAATTCTGATCTCATTCCTTGGGTTAATTATTCAATGAGTCCTTCTGAAGAACGTTCCTAAGACTTGACTTGTGCTGCATGCTTGGTGTGTTTGCTTCCAATCCCAGGAGGAAACTGACCAGGTTCTCTGAAGTCCTCTGCATTATTTATCTCTTCTTACTATAAGAGGTCTGATAGGCATTCTGTTTCAATAATTAAATGTCAACAATTCATACTGCTAGCCAGAGCCCTCAAGGACTTTAATAATAAATAAATAGCACATTTCTGTAGCATCTAACTGACAAGGATTCCAAAGTGCTTTGCAAGTATTGATTAACACCACCCTTCCTTGCCTCCCTCCCCTACAATATTCTGATATTAAAGTCCAGTGACAGGGTAGCTGGAGTGCTCAGGAGCTGGTCAGGAGTCCTCTTGTTCTTAGTGCCCCTAATTCCGAGAGCCCAGGGGCAGCTAGTGAAGACTGATTGCAGAAGAGTTTTGGAAGCGGTGATGTGCAAGATACCATTTGACAATATATTTTTAAAAGATAAAGGTTACCAAAGCTGTAAGTTATTGTAATAGGGCGTGTTTCCCTTGCCCTTTTTCATTTAGTTTCCCCAAGCTCTGCTCTCCTGGTGTCTCTCCCTGGCTTGCGGGGGCTACAAAATCATTAAATAGCTTTAACCTATTACAGTACTACCGTACAGAGTACAAATTTAGTATATAAACTATATCTTTGTTTTCCATAATGGAATTCAGTTGGGAACATTTCATAATATAGACCCTACCTTCAAAAAGATCCAGTTTCATTTGCTTTTTAGGCTTAGTTACATCTTCACACACTTCTTAATTTTCCCTCTTTTCTCTTCCCAATCCAATAACCTCCAAACACCCCCAGAGAATTCCAGCCCTCCGACACACAGATCCATGGGGCAAAACACCCCAGTCAATCCAAACCTTTCCCTTTCAACTCCCTTCACTTCCAGCTCTATAGAACCAAACTAGGGCTGAAACAAGATTTAACCAAAACGGGAATTCTCATCACAATTGCAGGTCCCGATACCGTCTCGGTCAAATCAAGAACTTCTCGGTACTCAACCATGTCTCAATTGACATTTCATTTCTTGATTTACCAATAATTTGCTTCCCGAGATCCCTTTGCCATTTATTGCTCTGCCGTTTACTGCTTTGTCATGAATTTCATATCCCGAGAGGCAATATTGATGCAAAATCGCATTTCTTCTATCTTCTCTGCACTCCGTTTTCCCTTATACTTCCTTGTTCCACATTGGCTAGTATGCAGATTCCTTTACAAATCTGCAGCAGATTGGTCAAAGCAAAGAGAACAACGTAATACAACAATAATTCTGATTGGAGGCACCGTTTTTTAAACATTGGGTGATTTCAGAAGTGACGCGTTCCAATTCACCACAGTGAATCCCACCCTGGTGTGAACGGATTCACCGCGGGCTGTGGTGACACATGTGGCCCCAACAGAAGTGACAGGATCATGACCACCACCCGGGGGCAATCAGAGAGAACATGGGCCGGGGAAACACAACAGACATGCAGTGGAGACGTGGGCCGCAGTTCGAGCCCCAGAATGCACCGCGGCTGGGGTCAATTCCTTCCACTGTGGCTGCGGGTTTCCGTTCAGAAGTTACTTTTCATTCACCCCTGCCGTGGTGACCATTCACCACACTTCTGGACCTCCGCCCGCCACGACCTCATGAAGCGTGGTTAGCTTCACCCTGGGCCACATTTGACTGTGGTGAACATCTGGATGCGAGCAAACAGACATGCACGGCGCTTTTACCACCCCCTGCGTTTGACTGAGGTGGACATTCACCACGTCACTTCTGAAATCACCCTGTGTTTAACTGGAGAGGTGGAGGGGAGGTTAAGAGGTGGGCTATTTGCACAGTAATTCATTCAGAAATGCAGAAACAATGAACAGACAGAAATCCAAAAGTAAAACAGTAGCCTCGGCAATGCGGTAAGGAGTAAATGAGGAGTACATGGCATGCAGTAAATTGAAAATTGGTAAATTTGGAATGGTATCTCACAGTATTGTGAGAATCAAGAAATCATATTAGTATGGGGAAATGGTTGGGAAATCAATCCTGGTTTCCAGAATGACAAAATTACTTGCGAGTAAGAATTTTGCTGCTCATTTCATCCCTAAACCACACGCTTTCAAGCCCAGATGATTCCAGCCCAAGTGGCTCATGGTGGGCCAAGCTAGTTTTATTTATTTATTTAAGTTATTTAATTTATTCAAACTTCTATCCTGCCCTTCCCTCCAAGAGGCTCAGGCTGGCACAGGAGGCGCAGAATGTGTTGTGTTGTCCCTCCAAATATCTACACTGTGTATGCCTGGCTTTCTTTTCCCAAACTCCAACTAAATCAAGAAGAATTCTTGGACTCAAAAGTATACTAGTATCTTATTAAAATATTAAAAGTTACCATGTGAAAATAATCTTTAAAAAGATAACTATAGTGCAAAAAGTACCTTTTCTCTGACCACATACCAAAAAAAAGGGGGGTGGGGATTAAAGATACTGGTATTTTGATTCTTCAAGAAATTACCCAACACTGTCTGTAAATTCATGTGACCTGCAAGCCGTGGGCATTTAAAGTTAGGCTGGAAGCCTAGGCAGGGAGACCAGTAGCGAGGCCTTGAGAAAGAAAGGAGTTAAGAACGTAACAAATTCAAGGTGTTGGAGCTTACCTATAAAGCCCTACACAGCCTGGGCCTTACCTATTTGCAGGAACGCCTCACCCCCCTGGCAGAGTATCTCGGGGGGAAACTATGGAGGAAGTGTTCTCGGTGGCCGCACCAAGGCTGTGAAACTTCCTCCTGGCAGAAATCGGCGTGGCCCTGAACCTCCCCTCTTTTTGACGACAGTGCAAGACCTGGCTGTTCCACCAGGCTTTTGGTGGGGGAGATGGGTAAGAGGTGGGGAGTTGAGGGATGAGGGGGGAATGGTTTTTTGTTTTTCTGACGCTCAACCATGTGGATTTTTATATTGCTGTATTTTATATATTATATTTATATTTGTATTGTATTTTATGTTTCTTAATTGCAAACTGTGAGCTGCTTCGAGCTGCTGTTGGCAGAAGGGTGCAGGATAAAAAACTTGTAACTCCCTCCCTGCCCTTGTCTGCCTGGCCCTCACCCTCCACACCTTCAAATCCCTCCTCAAAACCCACCTCTTCCGCTCCGCCCTTCCCAACTCCTGCTAATCATCCCCACCCAGGATTATCCCCCACCTGTTATCTGTAAACTCCCAGTTTACTGCAACCAAGCCAAGAACGTGTACCTGAGTTCTCACATCCTCGTGAATGTCGCATCCCTTGTCTCTTCCTCTGTTCCCCCTTCCCTGTCTCCCCTCCCCCTGTCTTTAGATTGTAAGCTCTCAGGCAGGGACCATGTCGGTCTTATTCTTTGTAAAGTTCTAGGTACATCGCTGGCGCTATATAAATGTTAATAAATAATAATAATAATACTCATTTCTGCCCTGATCAGGTCCCACCTCCCTTCTTTATAAGCAGGTGCAGACACAATTCTCACCTTGGTGCTCTCTTAATTCAAAAGGTGTTCTTTCCATAATCCAGTTGTGACTCTTCTGACCCACTTCCAAGAGGAAGTGCTCCTTGGCGTCCCAGCCCTGATTCCCAGTGAAGCAAATACCTTGCTGGGCTTCTAGCCTCTGCCTCCCATCTAGTTTTCTGAGGCAAATATTTATTTATTTATTTATTCATTTAAAAAAATGTATACCCCCGCCACCTTCTGCCAGAGGCAGCTCAGAGCGGCTACCATCACAATATAACAACACATTAAAACATCATCCCACAATATATACTATAATAAAAAACAAACCCACCCACCTTCCAAATATCACTTGAACTCTTTGTTTCTCTTGCATGCTAAGGAAGCCCTTCGCTGATCTGCTAGCCAGCTTCTTCTGCTGGAGGCTTCCAGCGGTCTAGCTCTTTTTGAACAATGCTCAGACTCTCATAGAGCTTCTTGTTCAGCTGTAGCTGGGACTACTGGAGCCAGTGTGGTACAGTGGGTAAGGTTCTGGAGTTGAAGTTGGGAAGCCAGGGTTTGAATCTCTCCCTGGCCATGAACTCACTGGGTGGCCTTGGGCAAGTCACAGCCTCTCAGCCTCAGTTCCCCATCTGTAAAATGGGAATGTGTGTGTGTGTCTATCTGTCTCTATGTTCCCCTCACCCTTGTCTGTCTTAGATTATAAGCCCACTGGGCAGGGACCTGTCTTAGAAAAATCTGTGACCGTAAAGCACTGTGTATGCCTAGTAGCGCTATAGAAATTATTAGTAGTAGCATTTGGCCCTCCCAATTGGTTCCGTAATGTTCAGCTAGTATTTAAACCCTACATTGACTCTGTTGCTAAATCCTGTCACTTCTCCCTCCATAACATTGCTAAGATTCGCCCTTTTCTCTCTGTCTCGTCTGCCAAAACTCTTGTTCATGCTCTGGTCATCTCTCGCCTCGATTACTGTAACCTCCTTCTCACTGGCCTTCCCCGGTCTCACCTTTCTCCCCTCATCTCTGTCCAAAACTCTGCTGCCAGGGTCATCTACCTCGCCAGTCGCTTCGACCATGTGCAGCCCCTCCTCTCTTCGCTTCACTGGCTTCCCCTTCCTGAACNAGAGAGACAACAGACAGATGTGGGATGCGAGACTTGGTGCGGGACTTGGCACACATGTGGCTCCAGTAAGTAAATCGAGAAAAGAAATCACGATTGAGAAAGGGTCAAGACCAGAGCTTTAATTTTTTTTAATTTTTAATTGTTTTTTAAAAAAAATTAGCGTATCTTCTTCTGTAATGGGGAGACCAGAACTACACACAGTATTCAAGGTCTGGTCACACCGTGGGTTTATATAGTGGCATTATAATATTACACGGTATTTGCAAGAAAAGATATTGTAACATTTTCCAGTTTTGCCCTTGTATCCATTTCCTTTGTCGTTTACTATTCCTTTGTCATTACATTACAGTCCCTTGTCATTACTATCAACACATCATCTAATTTAATTTTCAAAACAGGCATCACTGATCCCATGCCAATATTGTCTTCCAGTGAAGTTATGTGCTATGCCAAACAGCTGGTGCAGAGGTTGTTGTAACGGAGAGATGAGGCAGTTGCCCATTGCACCTTTTAAATAATTTGGAACAAACCCTGTTGAACAAGCACTGCTCAGAGAAGTTATCAAACAATGTGGGCCCCCTTCTAGCACAGGAATGTCTGACTGACACACACTGACTCCCCCATTGGAAAAAGGAATAAGTTACTGTAATTAATTTTTGATGTTCTGTTAAATAATCTGTTTGCTTTCCAGGAAGCATTCCTCCGCCCTGAAAACACCTGCTGACAGATGCAGGGGTAGCTGGGGCCCTGTGTGAAAAGGTCATGAGAGATCCCCTCTAACACAGGAATGTTTGATGTCACACGCCAACTCCCCCTTCAAAAAAGGAAATCATTACTTTAATTAATTTTTGATGTTTAATTAAACATAACATCCCCTTCAGGGGCTGGGGCTCTTTGCTTTGCAGGCCACAAATAATTAATATTAATAATAAATAAAATAAATAAATAAATAATAATAATATATTTCTATAGCACTCCCCTGCCAAATGGCTCTTGGAACAATAGAACAATATATAATCCATTTAAGGTAGAAATTCATTTAAAAACAATTTTAAAAGGGGAAGGGAAAGTAGGAGGAGAGAACACATCAAGGGGAGGGCTGAAACGAGTAGCAAAATTCTTACTCATGAGTCATTTCACCATCTCGGGAACTGGGATTGATTTTCCGACCGAACTGGGTTTTTGATTCTCACAATACCGCAAGATACTGTCTCAGTTTACTGACTTTCCATTTACTGCATACCGTTCATTTACCACTTACTGCATTGCCAACGGTACCATTTTACTTCTGGGTTTCTGTCTCTTTGTTGTTTCCACATTTCTGAGCCAATCACTGCAAATAGCCCATCACTTAACCTCCTCCCTGCCTATCCAAACACAGTTTTTAAAAAAAATAAAGTGCCTCCATTCCTGCCTCCAATTAGAATTGTTGTATGTTCTTCCCTTTGCTTTCTTACCAATCTGCAACTGGATTGCAGACTTGTAAAGGAAACTGAATAGCTGCCAACAAGTGATAAGTACAAGGGAAACTGGAGTGCAGAGAAAATAGAAGAAATGGGGCATGCAGCAAAGCAGTAAATGGGATCTTAGTAGGCAAATTATTGGTAAACTAAGAAATGAAATGTCAATGGAGACACTGTCGAGTACTGAGAGGTTTTCAATTCGAAAGAGGCAGTATCGGGGACTGAGATTTCAATGGGAATTGCCATTTTTGTAAAATCTTTTTTCAGCCCTAATCAAGGAGAACCAGCAGTGGATCATAAAAGCACCTGGAGAACAAATAAGTTTCCAAGTACTTTTTAAAGATGAGAAGGGAGGAACTACGACATACATCTGGAAGGAGCAACTTCCACACTGAGGGGCCCGCCACAGCAACGGACAGGATCCACAGACAGCGGGTGGTTTCTGAGTGCACAGAACCAGCAGGTCGAGGTTCCAGGAGCAGGTCTCCGATATAGCGAGGCACTATGTAGTTCAGAGTCCTAAAAACCAGCAGCGCAATCTTAAATTCAATCCATTGCTCTACAGGCAGCCAATGTAAAGAACGCAGGGTGGGCGTAACATGATCACAGCTGCCGATACGAGTATGCAGCTGGGCTGCCACATTCTGAACAAGCTTCAAGCAATGGAAAAGCAGCACTGGCAGCCAAGAGAAGACGAAATGGCAAAAATGCAGCCTTGTGATCACCAGGACGTGGGTAGTATGGCAAGTTCAGCCTAAGATAAATAAGGGCGGAACTTACACAAAATGTGTAGGATTATGCAAATATAATTTATTGATTTACATTTTTATCCTGCTCTATCACGACATTCCGCGCACGTGGTGATTTCCAGTTTATTCATGGGCTGCATGTGCAAAGGCACCAGAGGAATTATGTTCAGGAGGAGGTTGGGGGAGAAAGAGTCAACTCACCCCACTGCTTTCTGATGTGACCACACCCTTTTCCTGACTGTCATTTATTTTATTTAAACATATATACCACCCTTCCCATAGGGTGACTTACAGAATAAGAACCATATACAAAAACACATAAACTCACCCAACCCCCTAAAAGCCCTGCACCCAACCCCTGTCTATGCCTGTCAAACTCTTGGCCAAAAAGAAAGTTCTTACATTGACTCAGGAAAATGCTCAGGCTCTAATGAACCTCCAAGGGAAGGAAGTTCCACAGTACTGGGACCGCAGCTGAAAATACCTCTCTGCAATCCCCTCACCATACGAATCTGGCTGGCAGATGGTACCCAGAAGAGGGCTCTCCTGGCTGACTGTAGGCATCGCAATGAAGCATGATGGGAGAGGTGGCCCATATTTTGACCTTTAAAACCCTATTCCTCACAACACTCCAAAGCAGCAGGGCCAGGTGGGAGCCAGGAGGTGCAACTCAGTGGCAGCTGGTGAGTTCTAAGGCTGGTGGGGTAGAGGGTGATGTCAGAAGTGGGCAGGGCCAAGCCAATGGTGGGCAGAGTCAATGGTGCGCAGATCCAAGACAACTGTAAGTGGAGTCAAGCCAAATTTTGAAGTTAATATGGAATTTCACAGCATCAGTTCCCCATCTGTAAAAAAATGCAACACACTGTCTAAGTCTGAATATTTGCATTACTCCTGGGGCTTGGAAGATTCACTCAGCTAAGCAGGTGAGCAAGAAGGACCATAACAAAGAACTACACATCTATTCAGTTCAAAAGTTTATTGTGATATCACTGCCGACACAAGAGTTAATACACATAAACAAATTTTAAAATGAATAAGCAAAATTAAAACATTCAGATCATTACAAAACGACCCAGCAGAACATCACATAATACAAAATCATTGCAAAGCATCCCAACAGAGCAATACGCTGCTTGTTACTCATTTTCTAAGGTGACTTTCCTAATATGTATGGCTAGGACAAAAATATTTGCCTTATGGATAGAAACCATAGAATCAGTGTCACTCAAGAGGTACCAAGAGACCTCACGTTGACCACACAGTTTTACATTCAACAGAATTGGTTCAAGAATTGATTCACGTGCTCTCACATACAGAGAGCAGTCAAATAGAATATGAACCATGGATTCAACAACTAGATGGGTACAGAATTTGCAATATCTAAGGTCATAAGGCACCTTAGTCATTCTGCCTTCTAGCACTGCTGAAGGAAACATACAAAATCTTGCCAAAGTAAACGCACATCTAAATAAGGAAGCTGTTTGTGACACCAATAAAGAACACACTGAATATATATGTGTAGCAGGGAGCAGTCTGAGTGGGCTGCTGTCCCTTTAAGAAGGGGGCTGTGGGGGCCAGTCAGGGGGCTGAGTGTACACAGGGGTGTGGCAGAGCCAGCTCCAGAGCTTGGGATCAGCCTGTGGGGAGTACAGACTGAGACCTCTGGGACAGAGTGGGCAGGTTAGTGGCCATTTAAGGCTGAGTAGAGGAAGTCTGGCCACACCCACTCTGCCTGTATAAAAGGAGAGACAAGGCAGAGAGGAGGGAGTCTCTGCCAGGGAAACAAAGGAGCAACATCTCCCTGAGAAAGCCTTCCTGCTCTACGCTTTCCAAGGTGCTGAAGACTGGAGAACCAGTGGAACCCAGGCAAGTGGGAGAGGCTGTGCTCAGGAGGGAGCCTCTTGCCTGGGGAAGGTTTGGCCAGAGCCTGGGGGTTTAAGGCCTGGCTGGATGGACTTTGGGGGGTTGAAGTTGTATTGCTCATGAGTCTGCAGAGATGGGCCTGGGCCTGTAGGGTGGAAGCGACTGAGCTGGCAGCCCCAGGTACGCTGGACACGGGTGGTGTCCGATAAAGGACTGTAGACTAAGACCCTCTGGACTGTGTGGTGTGTCCTGAGAGGGTACCCCCTGCCTGGAAGGAGGGGGTTGAGCCAAGGCTCAAGGTTGAAATGGCATAGCAGCAGGGTGAGCTAATTCCTCAAAGTGCGACCCCAGCACCCCATGTGGCCCTGGGGGACCCCCCTGCTACAATATGTACTGCAAAACTGTATATTTTATTTAAACTGTACATTTAAACTGTACATTCATGTTTATACTGTGCATTAAATGTAAACAACTACAAAAACTTTGCAGCACTATTACAGTGTAGTAAACCAAACCAAGTTTCTGAGCTGGTGCTATGTGGCCATGCTGAAACTGCAAAAAATAAAAGGTTTCAATATTAACGTCTTTACTGGAAATTTGCTCTGCGTTTCTTGCGCTGTGCAAATAGATCAATTGTTTTGTTGTTGAAGTCTGGAATTTCCCTGATCAAGGCTTGCTCAATAGACAGTGTTGCTAGGGCATTCCGATGGTCCTCCATCATGGTACTTCTCAGAAAGGTTTTAATTCTTTTCGGAACTGAGAAGCTTCTCTCCAATTCAACAGTTATGAGCAGTGTTGTCATCACAATCGCCAGAAGTTTAACAACCTCTGAAAAAGATTTGTCTAAATTGTCCTCTGTCAACACAGCAAGTGGTCCAGAGGCATATTTGGTCTGACCTGTCATATAAAGTCCCAAGCTCACTCCTCAGTCTCTCTCCAGCATTGGGTATGCTTCCATTGCCACATTAAATGCTTGGAGGGGAAAGCGTTCACTGTGTCTCTCAAACAAAGTCCCCTGCATCAAAGTTGCACTCGTTAGGTATTTTGTGAATTGAAATCTGCCACATGCATGAGACATTATAATGTCACAGACTTCCACAGCTATCTGGTCTGGCATCTCTATGGTAGGTGCACTTCTGCCCATCTGAGTGTTCTCTGGCAACTCTGAGCGAAGGGTTCTAATGGAGTCACTCATTTATGCGTCTTATGAAGTCTGTAATATATCTTTGAACACCTACGTAGATGCATTTTTTTGGGAGATCCTTGTAAAGCACATCAACATGGGGTATTATTCTATGGAACAAAGTCAAGAACTAGAGGAACTTCCCATCTGATTCCAGCATGTTCATGAATGGCCTGGCCTCAATATCAGTCCTGTAACCACGACTCTCTACTTATATTTGATTAAAGCACCATCTGTGCTCATATATGATGTTGATTGTCTGCACTTTGAAGTTCCAGCATGTTCTAGGTGCTTTGGGGAGACTTCTCCTCACCACTATATTCAGAATTTCAGTCCTTTTTGGAGATGAAGTGAAGAAAGCAGTAATGCCAGACAGATCTTGAAAGAATATCCTTACTTGCTTTATTTGAGAGAGAGCTTTCTGCTGCATAATAAAGTTTAGTTGATGGGCAAAACAGTAAACAAAGTGTGAGTTCAGGTATACATCCCTTATCTTCCTCCAGACTCCACCATGCTCTTGTCTTCACACATCACACTTGCTCCATCATAGCTCTGAGCTATCAATTTTTGTTTGTCACTGTCCCCCGGGAGAGCAGCATGGAGTTTTTCGAGCAAGGCTGCAGTAATTGTTTCTGCACGAGAGTCTGCCAAGTGTGTGAAACTGAAAAAACATTCCACTGTTGAACCCGTGCCATCAATGTATCAGAAAATCATTACTGACTGGCAGTGGGTTGAGACATCTGTGGTGTCATCAGCTTGGATAGCCACAAAATCTGCATTTTTATTTACTGAAGGATGAAACTGCAAGCAATTTCCAACATGCAGTTCAGAAGTTTGTTCTGCACCGTTTTCAAAGTCCCCTTGAAGACTGCTGCAGTCTTCAGATGTTGCTCCAGGGTGCTGTCATCAGTGGCCAGAAAATCCATAGCACCATGAAACACCTCAGGATTTACAGATCCTCTACTTTCATCATGTCCACATAGTGCCAATTCAAAGGCACCACAGAACTTTACAGTCAATTATTCTGTACGGCATATATCTTTTGTGCTCACCCTCCTTGCTGTGCTTCCTTACAGCCACACGATAGCCTTCATCCAATCTTTCTGCTTGTTTTGCCCAACATTGACAGGTTTATGTAGCTGTTAAAAGTGGCTTTTACAAGCATCATGTTTCTTTGCCTTCTCAGATAGGTGCTTTATGTCCTTTATTCTAGTCCTTCTCCATACTGCTTCACCACCAAAGAGCAGGTACGGAAAACAAAACAACGAGTTCTTGGAAACACTGCCACACAGCCACCACAGCTTCTCACACTAGGAAGTATTGAACCTACGTCCATAGCTTTTCCCTCTGTCCTGTGCAGCTTGTTCTATCTGCAGTTCAGGGCAATCAGGTCCTAGTTGCTTCACCTCCAATTTCTCCTCAAGACTCAGTGTAGAGAATGGCTTTGCAAGAAGTGAATCTACGGCATTCATTGTCAAGTTGCTGTGTTTATGGTCTGTCCTGTAAAATATGGCAGGAGATCTGTGGATTTGGCACTGGCATCACTTTCACCAAGAGATTCACTTTCACCAAGATATTATTGTTACCCCTCCATCTTTTCTGCCTCAGCTTACAGTGATGTCTGTGTGTAAACAAGCTGATCAGGTACTACTCCTCAGTGCAGTTTTTGGCTCCAATAGCCCGTTCTGTTGGTCTCTGTGGCAGAGTTGTTCACAAAAATAATATAAACTACACTCACCTACAGAGGTCAGTCAGTCAGTATGTCAAAGAGATAACTACCACCACTCAACTGACTGTGTATTGGAAAAAACCAAGTTTTTAAAGCCATGCAATGCATTTTTTCTTTGTCCATTGTCCCACACAAACCCTGGGCAACAAGCAGAGAGATGAGAAATAACAAAACATGAATTTCCAGGAGGAAACAGCAACCACAGAAACGTAGCAGGGAATGGGATGCACCATGCATGGCTGCATGCAGTAACATAAGATCAGACAGGGACTTCGCCAGCTCTCCCCACCTGAGTCTGGGAACTGGAGAACCCAATTTATTTTAGCCAAGCCAGCCATGGCATGCATTTTTCTTTGGTCCCACACAAACTCCAGGGGGCACAGTCAGCCACCAAGATAACTGAGAGACTCACCCGAGGCAAAAGAAGTTATTTGCAGACAGCAGGACAGGGACAAACAAGTTAACAACAAGCAGTGTTCAGCCCCTTCACACACGCACCCAGGGACTGAAAAATAAAAATTCCTTCCAACTTGAATTTCAGCTTCAAGTAAGAACAGTACCATTCATAGTTCCCCCCCTCTTACCTCCCACCCCCAAAAAACCATTCCTCCCAGCTACCACCCAGTCCCTTCCCCTCAAAACACAAAGGGTGATTTCAGATGTGACAGGGGCCCTATTGGCCCCATCACGGAATCACCCAAATGATTCCCCGGCGGAATCAGACCGGCCCGTCAACAGATGAGCCGGAATATTCCGCCACAGAATCAGGGAGGGGGCGGGGCTATGCGGTGCAACACGCGGCCGCACAGCCCCACCCTCCCACGCTTCTGTGGCCACCTGCCCTCTGGGAGATGGGTGGGCACAGCGGTCAATGCAGCTGCGGCGCCCGCCGGCCCCCCCAGGGTATTGACCATGGCACGAAATCGGCGGCAAGAATGGCCGCCGATTCCAGGCCATGGTCAGGGGCCAAATGAGACGTTACCATGCTCAATCACGGTGAATTCCACCGTGGTTGAGCGTGGTAACGTCACATCTGTTGGGGGCACAAAGTGATTCTCGTCAGGTGTTCAGCCCCGGCGGGAATCACTTTGACCATGCTTTCGGAGATGGTCCCCAGACCATCCTCGAAAGCGTGGTTATTTTGATCCCCGCGAGTGGTTCACTGTGGTGAACATCTGGTGGGGATCAAACAGACGTTACAGGACCATTCCCCACCACAGGGGATTGGCTGTGGTTGAGCGTGATCTCATAACGTCTGAAAATACCCAAAATCTAGACCACAGCCAGCCAACAACTTGTACTCCCCAGTCCCCAATTCCTCCCAAAGAAAAAGAAGAAGAAGAAGCAGCCGCCCAAATACTCCCCACCTCACAACACCACCCCAGGCCACGTTGGTGGCAAAAGGGCAAGGCAAAAAATAAATCCAACTGGATCCAATGAAGAACCACTAGCTCACACTCTCTGTGTGAGCCCCAGGGCTCAGCAGAGCTGTGAAGCGGGAGCCAGGCTGCCAGGGCCAGCCAGTAACAACAGTGCTGCTGTGTGTGCCGCGCCTGCCACCAGCACCACCAAAGACGGCATGCAGACTGGCAGAGAGAAAATGGCACCAGGCAGAAACTCCATAAAGAACACTGTCTGCAGTGAAGAGAACAGAGCATGCAGCCTGGTCTCACTCACACACACGTGTCCTCCAAAGCCTGCGCAGCCTCCAACCCGTCTGGCTCCACCTCCCTCAATTCCAGGCACCATTATCTCCACGGTTCCTCTCCCCTCCCCACCCTCGGCCCTGCTGCAGCCGCACAGGCTTGCCACCAGCAACAAGGAATATGTCGGGGTGGGGAGGAGAAGGCTGGAAGCCATTCAGCCAGCCCGTCAGCAAACTTATGCATGCGCAGAGATTGCACGTGTACCGTTCCAGCGAACCCCTCAGACCCAGAAATGCGGCGTTCCAAAGCAGCGCTGTGGCCAGCTCCAGTGCCACAGCAGCAGGCAAACTGCTGGCCCGGGTTTTAATTTCCTGTCAGGTCAGTGGTCAGTCATGGGAGGGTTTCAGGAGGGGTGGGGGGCAATGCCCCTAGCCACGCCTGGTGTAAATGCACCCCCTTTTATCTCCTCCTAACACACGCGCGTGTGTGTGTGTATATATGTTAGGGGCCTCCCTTCTGAATTGCCACAGGCCCTTCCTGCCTGCATTTGAGGCTCCATGGGCGCTTATTTTATAACAGTGCCTCTTGCACCCACATTGCCATTTCAGGTTTATTCATGGACCCCATACAGTGGGTCCCCTGTTCAGCCACACAGTCTGCATGTGCTTGGTACACACACCCCCCCACACACACAAAAAATACTAAGAGAAGCAGGAAGGGAAAGGTGTGGAAAAAAGACACACATTTTAATTAATTTATTTTTTAAAATGTATAATAATTATTATTTATTAATAAATATTTATTTATTTATTTAAGTGTATATATAAATATATATTTAATAGATTAAAATAAATCATATATTTATTTAAACATATTCCCCAAGGCTCAGGGTGGGACATATTGACAGGGCCGGACTTAGGGGCAGGCAACTTAAGTCGGCCTTGGACTGACTTACCTACAGGATGGCCTCTCTCCATGCCCTGGAGCGACTCCTGCAGTCAGCCGGGAGCACCCGCCTCGAGGTCCCCTGTGTGGCCCGGGGGCCACTATTGAGAGGGCATTCTCAGTGGTCGCACCTCGGCTGTGGAATTCCCTCCCGGCAAAGGCCCAGATGGCCCCGGACCTCCCTTCCTTCTGGCATATGACTAAGACCTGGTTATTCTGCCAGGCGTTTGGTGGGGGAGATGAGGTTTAGGGTGGGAGGTTGTGGGTTAAGGAGAGGGGGAGTGAGATCTATTGGTTTTGCGCTCTCTTTTATTGTGCTGTTTTAGCTGTTTTATTGTTTTTATATGTAAGCTGCCCCGAGCTGCCTGGAGCAGGAGGGGCGGGCTAACAAAATTTGTTAAATAAAATAAATTAAACTAAACTTAGGGACCTGCCTAGGGCAGCCGATTTTTTTGGGGGGGGGGCAGCCGATGGGGGGGGTTGAGTGCTTCTGTTTTCAGCCTATACCTGCCCATTCACAGCACCCCCTCCCCCTGCTGCTGTTGCAAGAGGTGCAGAATGCACCCCAAAAAGGACAGCCCCCCCCCCATGGTCAGAAAGGACATGAGGGACATGAGTCATTGGACATCAGAAAAGCCTGAGTGAAGCCATGGTTGAGCAACAAGGTAGCCTAAGGGAAAGGTTCTTTCATGCAAAA
>QEPC01005362.1:699998-717960 GCA_003113815.1 Sphenodon punctatus
TTTTCAGACGAGCGCGGCGGCGCCCGCGCTTGTTTCTTAAAAAAGCCAGCAGCCCGTTCTACACGAGACGCTGCCACCGAATACGCGCATGCGCGGCCGACGCGCATCCATTTCCGGGCGCGAACTGACCGGGTCGGCGATCGAGGCTGGTCATACGCGGCCGGAAATGGATGCGCGTCGGCCGCACATGCGCGTATTCGGCGGCAGCGTCTCGTGTGGAACGGGCTGCCGGCTTTTTTGAAAACAAGCGCGGGTGCCGCCGCGCTTGTCTAAAAACGGCCTTGGAGTACAGCAGGCTATCATGTCTGATAGCCCACTTTACTTACCGCAGTCTGGAATGGCAGCCATCATTGGGCCCCCCGTCAGCCCGGGGGTGGGCAGCTTCATGCAGCACTGGGCCAATTCCCAGCTGCAGTGATGGCTCCCTCCACCGCCCAGAGCAGGCCATGGCAGTGGCAGGAGCTGTCATGTTAGAAAACACTCTATGGGCTTCAGCCTGACATATTACCACTGTAGACTCCCCATCACTTTAAAAGCTTTAAAAACAGGTTAGAAAAACATCCCTCCTGGAGATTTTAGTTGCAATTGGTCTTGTTCCAGGGAGGAGGGGTGGACCAGATGATTTAAGGTCCCTTCCAGCCCTTAAATTTTATATTGTCTTCCAATATGCAACCCTTTATTATTCCTTTGAAGTCTTCAAGACCATTTGCATGAGTAAGATCCACTTACAAAGGCTTCTGTGATGTAATGTTAATAGATGCCTTTAATCAAAAGCCAAGCCAGCTAATTGCTTACCATAGTAGATTGTTAAAGAATTTAAGGTGCTTGAGTCACTTATATTCATAATGCAATTTCAGCAACTCATGCTTGTGATGAAATGGTTTTCTAACAAATACTCAAGGTAAAGTTTTCGGAAGTGCCTAGGCCATTAAGAGCCACAGTCTTATTTTCAAAAGTGCCATGGGTCTGCATTTCACTGAAAGCCTATTATTATTGGTTATTTATATAGTACCAGTGGTGTGCTTGGAAAAACCAGTCATGATTACAGTCAAATCCCTGCCCTGAGAGGCTTACAATCTAGGATGAACAAGGGAGAGGGTGGGGAGCATAGGAACAGACTGTGGTAAATTCATGAAGTCAAGACACTATAGGTGCATGTGCTTAGCTTAGTTACAAGGGAGATTATGAAGGGCCCTTCATTTTCATTTTTCCCATGAACTTATCCATGTTTATTACAACAAAAACAGGTGAAAAATCAGTGCATAAAATGACTCATTTTTTCTGAATTTTCATTATCAAAATTTATTGTGGTGGACTTCTGTCTACCACAATAAATATATGTGTTAGATGTGAGATTCATCAGTAAATGCAAATATGCATACGCCTCTGAGCAAGCGTGCGTGTGTGTATATCTTCCACTACATTGCCTTACTTCAACAGGCAGCTTTGCATATACACACTGACTCATTTATTATTAACGTAAGATATATCTAATGCAGTGTCTTGTATTTTTCTAATAAAATGATCTTTTTTTTTGTACTTGAGTGATACAAAATTTGGGTGAAAATCAGTAAAAACTAAATAATAGTTTTTGTAAAACTCACATTTTGGGGGGGGGGAGGGCGCGGTTTGGTAAAAATCAGTTTAAACGGAAATGAAGGGGCTTAAGAATAAGGCAGTATAGGGAGAAGAATGAGTTAGCAATCTATGGGGGATGAGTACACGGAGCTAGGGAAAAGGTGGATTTCGTGGGAAGATTCTAAGGTCAGGCATTGCAGAGTCAGTGGTACAGCATCTAAACTCCTAGTGCTGGAGGTCTCCGTTTGGGAAAGACGGATGCTAACGTGGAGCAGAATGAAGAGACCCACTGACTGCTACGAATGGGTGTTTTTAGACAGACACCTGCTCTGCCTCATCCCCAGGTGGCCCATGCCATGCGTGTAAAACCAGACCACCTTGAGGTGAGGTGGAGGAGGCCAGCTCCACTTGCCATGCTTCAGAATACCCAGAAGTACCGCAAGCAGAGCAGGCTGCCCAAACCCAGAGTCCCGGCTGGCGGCAGAGCAGCAGTCCGTCTACACGCAGAAAGGCTGCTGCAGCTCTGCTTCTGCCTCGGGGTTGCCCTGGCATCAGCCATAGAGCTTCCGGAAGCATCCTAAGGCAGAGGGGGTGCCACGCGGTTAGACTGTGGTCTGTGGCAGCAGCTGCCTCCATTTAAATCTGCTGGAACAGACCCAGGTAGCCCCTCTGGAGTCCTTCTAAAAACACCCAATGTGCACAAGCATAGCGAGCTCTCATAGGGACAGGCAGTGCAGCCATGAGCCTGGAGGACCCACACATGCTGATGCAGCTGGGTCCCTGGGTGCGGGGAGGGAGAGGCAGAGGAGACCATTCCATCTTCTACACCAGAGCCCAATCCAACATAGCTATGACCCTGAATAGTGTTTCGCCAGTTTGAGCCCATAGTCACCTTTGAAAATGGGACTTAGGCAATTTTGACCAAAGTCCTAAACTTAGCTATTGGGCTAGATCCTGCCCAGCATAGGCAAAGAACCACTGCAAGTTAGAAAGGGCTTGAACATGATAGGAAACATGCAGAACTCTTCAGCAGGCATGTTGCTGGGTGACAGCCAAGTGATTACTACCTAGGCGCTTAGAAAATAAAAGCAAGGAGAAGAGCATCACATCTTAAGACAGAGAATTGGGTTGCAGCTCATCCCATACCACGTGTCATGAGAAATAAGTACAGCAAAAATGCTTTAATAGAAAACAGTCATGGAAACAGCACTCCCAAACCTCATCTACAGGCCACTTTCTTCATAGTCCCCATCAAGGAAAGAATATGCTTCACTGATTAGGGGTATTTTCCACCATAGACTCAACTAAGCCTTGGAAGACAAGACAGATGGCAAGTTCTAAAGGAGTAAGACCCATCACGAGTACAACTTGTCCTCCGTCCTTTTCAGTTCAAATCTAGGAACCCATCACTATCAAATAGTTCATAGAGGGAAACAATTGCTTCTTAGCTGATGATCACAGAATGTTAGGGTTGGAAGGAATTTTGAAGGTCATCTAGTCCAGCCCCCTGCTTGGATGCAGAATTACTACAGCTGATAACGCAGAAGAGGAGGAAGGATTGTACGTTAGAGACTAAGGGTATTTTCAGACGTGACGGGGCCAATCGGCCCCGTCACAGAAACAAACCTATGATTCCCCGCCAGGGCCACTGCGTCACGGGCGAACAGACGTGGTGGCGGCTCCCGCCAGGGAATCAGGGAGGGGGCGGGGCCACATGGTGCAACGTGCGGCCGCACGCCCCTGCCCCCCCCCCACGCTCTCCCACCGCCTGCCCTCTGGGGAGACGGGCGGGCGCCACGACCAATGCGGCCGCAGCGCCCGCCCGAATTGACCACGGCCCGGAATCCCGGTGGGGATTCCGGGCCATGGCTGCCGTCCAGACGTGACGGCTCGGTTCATCACGGTGGGGAATCACCGTTGCCACGCAATCGACTGAACCCGTGGGGCCAGCGCCGATCATGTGGTGAATGTGATTCCCCACCATGATTGACTGTGGTCAACATCTGGGGGGGGGGGGGACACATCCGTTTCCCCCCATCAGACGTTACGGGATCACTTTCACCATGTGCAGATTCACTGTGGTTGACTGTGATCTCGTAACGACTGAAAATACCCTAAGGCTGCTTTCCGAAATTACCTGGGAGAGGTGGGAACTTTCACAATCACCACCATGGCTCTCTAATTGCGAGGATTAATGTCCGTCAAAATGCACTAATCTGCTTTTGGCGTGCAATAACGCCCATCCTTGTAAAGGTTACATTTGGGGACCTGGACCTATATGAATGTCCTTGTGTGCTAAAAGGGCATTAAGGCATTCTGACGGGTACTAATCCTCGCAATTAGAGAGCCGTGGTGGCAATTGTCAAAGTTCCTGCCCCTCTCAGGTAACGTCGAAAAGAAGTCTAACTGGTAAAAGGAGGCGTGAGCATACATATCTGAGGAAGGGCCCTGTATGACTTTAAAAAATTGCATAATCTCACCAACTACACTTTATGGTGACAAAGTAGTTTGAACGATATCTTTTATTGGACCAACTTCACACGGTCCTTCTTCAGGAAAGTAGGTGTCAGTACTTGCCTGAGGAAAGACTCTGTGAGGTCTGAAGGCCAGCACATTTATACCAACAACAGTTGGTCCAATAAAAGATACCATTCAAACTACTTTGTCTCCATCTTGGTCACTTGGGACCAACATGGCAACCACACTTTCTCTGGATGGCAACTACAAGTGGTCAAACAAAAGGTAAAACCTGAACTACGTTGTCACCATCTTTCATACTAGTGTAATTCCATTCACTTCAGTGCTATTACTCATCACCTCACCAAGAAAATCAAGAGAGAAACATCATTTTGAGTTACACTACAGATAGATACAGATAAAGAGCATGGTTAACTCGGCTTTGGTGCCAAGAAAAAGCGCTGGTGGATTGTATAAGGAATTTCAGTCATCAGAGGTGTGCGGTGCTTTCATTGCTAACAAATGCTTGGTAGTAGCCCCTCCACGATGCAGTTCCCCTGTGATAAACACACCCATGGGGAATTAAAGGGCACCTGCTTGTGTTTATAATCTTGGAAAGGTCCCCAAGGTCTGATTATTTTGCAGCAAACCTGCCCCCTGTCAAGCCTCTTTGCTTAATCAATTTCTGCAGCTCCATCAGACCAAGCTGCTTAACATTACAAGGGTGTTCATCACTGGGTTTGTGAGCTGTAATTCTGCGGAACTGTCATATCTTAACTGAGACAATAAAATGTAATTGGTCGTTATCAGTTCAAAGCCACCTGTAATTCAAAGTCTGACAGCCTTTGCAAAGATAAGGGGGGATCCAGATGGGGAGCTTTCTCCTTGGTAGAGTTCTCAATTGTGTGGCATCCTATTTCCTACTGTACAAGTTGGACCCTGTATTGTTCCTTAACGGTTGCCATACCCCAGAGCCCTGTATACTGGACTGGATTGGACTCTCTGTGGGCAATAGGCCACACCCCCACAGAGCACAATATGATCATGGCCCTTGGGGGTGGGACTATGTCAGGAAGAGGGCAGGGCTAAGCCATTCCCCTGCACCGCCCCTTACATGGCCCCACCACTGCAGAGCACTAACATCACAGTGCTTTATAGGGGCGGTGCCATCCCCATTGCATTGGGACTGGGTGTAGACAAGCCCAGTTGCATCAGGACAAGTTTTTGGTTGGCCCCAAGGCAGTCAAACTCAGACCAGGCTCAAGCTTGATTTTTAAACTTGTGCAGGACTCCCAACAGCCTCCCATATAAGCACCTTCCCTTAATACAGTCAAACGTCACAGTAACAAACTCCGTTTGTAATGAATCCCTGATTATAACAATCCCAACTTCAAAAAACCATTTCTCTCAGTTGCATATGGACCAGCCCTCTTATAGTGACCCAAAATAGTAATACCCTCATATAACACACCGTTTCTCTAGTCCACGGTGGTTTGTTTTACAAAATCTAGAGTGTATTTTCAATGAAAGCCAACTTTATTTATCAGTGATCTGGCTTCCCCAGTTTACTAGTCCTAGGCATGGGTTGCAAAAACAAAAATGATAGGAACGTCAATGGAAATTTTTAAAAGCTAGCATTTGTAGGTGTAATGAGAATCTACACTTTGGAGTTTGATCCAGTCCATAATTAAGCTGACTGGATCCAACTTTATTATTTTCTAAGCACCATCAGTGTTCAAAGTGCTTTACAGTCCATAACTAGTTCATCCTCAAAACACCCCTGTGAAGTAGGCCATAACTATTCCCATTTTACAGATCTGGAATTGAGGCTGAGATATAGTGACTTATCCAAGACTATCCAGTGAGTTAATGGCTAAGAAAGACAGGACATAAACCCCAGTTTCCCAAATCCAGATCCAAGACCACATCCACTAGGGCAGCTTTTCCTTCCCAGGGACCACTTTGAAAATTAGTACAAGCTCTGAGGCCTGCACAGAAGTTGGGGGTAGGAGTGCTTAATGGATGTGCTTAGGAAGAGGAGGGTCCAGATCATGGATCTGTGCCATGGATTTATATCCCCCTATCCTTAGGTGCATGCCCTCATCTCTTTTCCCTTCCACTGAGTTTAGTTTTACTGTGCTTGAGGATATGAACTGGATCTAAGAGCCAAAGGGGCCCCATAAAAACTAGCCACAAGCTGCATTTGGTTATATTACAATAGCACTAATAAAAAGGAAGTTGCTGAACAAACATGACTTAGTGGTGGTCCCTGTTCTCAAAACTAAGTACATTTAAGGCAGCTGCCGTACTACAGGAACATAATATCAAACCCTTAATAAGTAACAGACAACTATGATAAAACACAGGCAAGACAATACTTAGGCTTCTTTTAGACGAGCGGTTCGCTCGTGCTTTGAAAAAAAAAGCCGTGTGGAGAAAAGTCGCCGGGGGTGGGTGGGGGGAGGGGTGGTTAGACGAGATGGAAGTCGACAACTCCCACTGGAATCCCCGCTCACACTTTATTTTTAAAAGCGCGAGTGGGGATTTCAATGAGAGCTGGCGACTTCCGTCTCATCTAATCACCACCCCTCCTGCAAGTCGCGACTTTTCTCCACACACCTTTTTTTGAATGAGTGTGCTGGTTCTGTTGTTTCCCTTTCCTCATCACAGCCCCATCCAGGAAATATGCTCCTCGCCTGCCACCACCTTCACTCCCTCCTCCTACCTTGAGTCTCCTGCTCCCTAAACTGTCTGCCTCTTTTCCTGTGCTGCCCCCTATGCCCAGAGCTCCCTCTCCAAGCTCATGCACTCTTCTTCCTCCCTTCTGACCTTCAAATCCCACCTAAGCACCTACCTCTTACGTCTGGCTTTCCCTAGCTCCTCATCTCCACAGATTGCTCATTTATGCTTCTCCTTGGATCTCCCTCCTTGTAACTAAGACCGCTTTTCTCAAGTGTGTTAATACGCACTTATCGGCACTGCAAGGAAGTCTGGGTGTAAGAAGAGCTGGCCGGCCCAGCGGGGACTCCGGGGCGATCAGCTGGAGCCCAACCACAGACCTGACACCACTCCCGGCTTCCAGTAGCGCCGCAGCAGCGCCAGAAACAAACAAGGATGCAGTGGAACACCCCCCCCAGTGGCGCAACACTCACGTGACCCAGGAAGTCTTTCCCTGGCCCCACGGGCGTGGGGGCGGGGCCCACGTTGCTGCATCACTTGCAGCACCTGAGAGCATGCCAGGGGGGCATGGCAAGCAACATAAATGCTGGCGCTGTGAAGCACGCAGCGCTGGTGATCAGAGAGACTGGTCCCTGGATTGAGAGCATTTTGGATTGAGTACCTCCTTGTTTCCCTTCCTTTTAATCTTCCTGTCCGCCCTACCCTCGAGTGACGTGTGGAGTGCTGTGACCACTGTTGCCTGGTGAGTGCCTGTTCCCTTGTGTTTTCCCTTAGTGTAAGTGAAGGAGAAAGAGAGAGTGTCTGTGCGCGTGCTTGTTGCTGTCACGGGTTTGGGAGTCCGCACCTCCACTTTACCGGGTTTGAGTGACTGGTTCCCTTGCACACAGTTCTCTTGAATCAGTTCTCTCTCTGGCTAATTCAAGTGTGCCACAATGAAACTCCTTTGTCACACAAGGGCCCGATCCTTCCCGTTTACAGACTCTTTACTCTCTGGGTTCGCAAGAGCTTGGGGGCTCTTGTAGCTCACTTGTGTTCCAATATTAGACACTTTCCACTTCTTTATGAAATAAGAAGTAAGTTTATTGATACATAAACAAGATAGTTAAACAGAATGGTAATTAGAAATCAAAGGTAAATATAACACATTCCTAACTTATACTGGTTGAGTTCCTAAGTTATTCATCTTACCCCTAGCAAGGTCCATAAGTTCTTCTCAGCCCTTGATGTAAGCAACTGGGCACAGACTTCTTAGTTGGCAAAGAGCAAATCATGTCTCTCACTTCATGCTGTCCCCAGCCTGTTGGTTTCAGGCTGTCATTCGTATGCAGATGCTCACGATGGCTTTTGCAAGAAGTCTCTTCTCCCCTCTGGGATCTCTCTCCTTATATCTCCTGGAGGAAACTCTTAGTCAGTTCTCCAGGCTTCTAGAATTCCCTTTGTTGTCTTATCAGATTTCTCTGCCTTTCTGCATGTAGTCGATGGCTACCTTCATTAGCATTGTTGAGGTCTCTGACCATTCGTCTGGCCCCAATACACGTTGGTATCTGGTTGTATTTGCTGTAGGCTGGTGACATGTAAAAGCTCTATCTCAAGTTGTACAATTCTCAGAGTCCTAATTTGAGTTTTACAGTTCTCCATGTCAACATGTGGAACCTTTGACATTACATAGTGTACATGTATAGTAACATTACATCCATGTGAAACCCTTGGCAACACACCTTTACCAAACATGTAGTCCCGTGTTACACGTGTGTGTGACCCCATGTTTCTACGTGACAGTTGCCCATCCCCTTCCTGGGTCCTGCCCTTCCCCCCTCCATGTAAGTGGTCCTTTTCTCCCTTCCCCTCGGCCCCGAGTCCCCATTCCCTCCAGACCTCACTGTGGGCACCCAAACTTCCCTCCCCTTGTGGTGTGGATCATGTCAGTTGGGTGGTTGAACGGTGGGACAGGACACTCCAGTGCTATCTGCTCAGCACCCTATGATGATAGGGGCCTAATCCCTTGTGGGATCTTTTGGTCCACTTACTTACTACCCTGATGGGCACCATATAGCCTCAGTGAACCCTGCGAACAGTACTGTGAGTTCCCAGTGTCCCACACCACCAGACCTAAATTCGTCCCCTCCTTGTCTCCCTTCCCCGGCTGCACAAAGGCATGGCTCCGCCCTCCCCTCTGACACTGAGACTCAAAAGACCCGCAGCTTCCATCTCATGAGAATGGCGGAAATACGGATCTTTGCCTGCAAACATGTGCGTCCAGTAGAGTATCTTTTCCCTACTCTTAATGTGAACTTGCAACTTCTGCTTCTTGAGTGACTCCTGGTTTCTGCGTTGTCTCTCCTCCTTTGTCCGTCCTAGATTGCTAGCCCCTTGGAGCAAGAGCCTGTTTCTAGTCACAATTGTTTAGCATCAGGCACATTGCTGGTACTACATAAATAAATAAATAATAATAATAATAAGAATTATTTTTCCACTGTTCATTAATTTGCACTTATCAGCACTGAAATTCATCTGCTGTTTTATTGCCCAGTCACCTAGTTTTATGACATTGCTCTGAAAATCTCCACAGTCTGCTTTGCAATTTACTACCTTGAATAACTTACCATCTGTAAACTGTGCCACCTTGCTGTTCACTCTTTCTCTCAGATCATTAGTGAATGTTGACTAGAACCAGTCCTTTTACAGATCCCTGGGGCACACTGCTGTCTACCTGACATGACTTTGATGTCACAAATTTGGGGTTATAAATTAGCCACAGAAGGAAATGAATGAAAGAGCTGGTCTGGAGGTTGTTGTTGGGGTGGGTGGGTTTGTTTGTTTTTTAATACTGACACTATTGTGCATATTTTGGCCTCAGAGCATTTTAGAAACGTGAATGAGTGAATGATTACAACCTCTTTCTAAGGCAAGTAGATGGGACATTGGGTGTAAACAGATGGATGGCAGCTCCAGGAGTGCCCATGGATGCTCCCGTCACCCCTGGGTTGACTAGTCTGTCTGAAGGGCACCTGCCAGATGTGCGCCGCTGACCTTGGGCAGCCCAGCACGGTGTGGTCTGAAAGATCCCAGAGCATGATGCGTGAAGTGAGCCGGCCAAACCTGGGGCAACGGCCGAGCGCGTCACTGCTTTCTTTCCACTGGGGGGAACCCACGGTGCAGCTCCGCGCCACTCCAATCTGTTGCCCCGTTTAGCATCATGGAATCATGGCAGCAGCCTAGAGTGTTGGGTGAGCGGCTGCAACTCTATGGTGTGTGTGTGTGGGGGGGGGAGGCTGGGTACCACTGACACTATTGTGCATATTTTGCCGGGGACACTGGTCCAACTGATGTGGCCCCGGGCAGAGCTGGTAAATGGCGGCCGCGAGGGTGGGTCCCTGGAGCTGCTTTGGTGGACTCCTTGGAGCGGCTTCAGTGGACTCCCAGCCTATCTAAAAACATCCATTGTGCCTACAAAAATGGGTTCTTATAAGTGCTTGAGAGAATACAGTGTGTTATAAATGCTGGAGTTTTATAATGTGTGAACACACTATTCCTCTTTTATGCAGCGAGATCTCACAGCCTTGTAAGAGTCACATCTGGTGATCGTACAAGGCTGCAAGATCTCACTGCATAAAAGGGGAATAGTGTGTTCACACATTACACAACCCCAGCATTTATAACTCACGGTATTCTCTCAAGCACTTATAAGAACCCATTTTAGTCATGTGTAAAAGCGGCCTCAAAGTAAGAAATCCTGTGATTAGAATCATTTTAGGAAGGAAAGGATGTGCAGAGAAAGGGTATCCTAAACAGAAGTTAGACTGTGAACCTGAACTGCGAAAGCCAGTGTAAACCAGTTCAGGGCATAAGGGAGCAAACCTTTACATATAGTAAATTACTTCCCCATTGTGGATGTGATCACCACCACCTTTTAGCAAAGCCCCTTGAAGCTGATGGAAAAGTTCTAACAGAATAACAAAGACGGGAGAAGACATCAGTTGATCACCTTAAAACTTGGGAGAGATAAGAGACAAGGAGACTCTAGCTTGGGTCCCCAGCCAGGAGGGACGCAAGGAGTCGGACAACATGAGCTAAAACATTTTCCTTGATGAAGCACCTCCAAGCTTCTGAACCCAACTCTCAACACCAGGTTATGGAGGACATTGAAGTTGTCTGGACTCACTGATAGGGTAAGCTAGAGCTAGGGACTATGGTATTTTATCTTTGCTCTGGGCCCTGCAAATTGTAAGACTGGCCCTGACTGGATGTGAAGGGGGAGAGTGAGCCAATGGGAGGGAGGACAAAATGGGAGGTACTTAATTATTATACATACACAATTGCAGTACTGAATGAGGACAAGACCACACTGGAAAGGGACTGGAAGGCAGGGGTGGGGAAGAGTGGAGGAAAATGCCTTAACTCCACCCCTTTTCTGATGCAGCCCTGCCTATTACAGAGTAGCATGATGGGCATCTTTAGACATAACAAAGATCGGGTGTCAAAACCCCTAAGCACGTGTTTGGCTGTTGTGTGTAAGCACCATAACAATCCCAACACCAACTTGGCCAGTGGCCACCCGTTGAACACGCGATGTGAAAACCATTGCATGACAAGGACAATTTGCATTTTTCAGCTGAACACGTGGCCAATGTTGTGTCTAATGATATCATGTGGTGTGTTAGCAGGTACAGCACGGGGAACGAGGCGGCAGCGCTTGCATGCTGAGATTGAGTGGCGAGCAAAACACCGATTTGCCCCAAGATGGGCTGTGTGTCTAAGAAGCGTCACATGGTGAACACAGGGCCAAACCGGTGTTCATATCAACACGGGGAACGAGGTCAAAACACACATTCAGACACCCATTGATGTTATGTCTAAAGACACCCAATGTCACAGCGTTCAGTGGGGGCAAGGGCAGAGTTAAGGCAGTCTCTTACCCCTCTTCAATACTACCCCTCCCTTGTGGAGACATCAAGAGCCCATCTGCATCAGGGCCAGTTCTAGATCCACCCCAATGCAGTCAGACTCAGACCAAACTTTTTGACCTGAGCATAGTGCTACTTTGGTTTGACTCAGAACACACATTCTTATGATCATATATCCCATAGTAACCAGTTGTGATAAACAACAGATTCCGGATTTCATTAGGTGAGCTGCACGGTGAAGAGTTCTTATTCTACAGTACGATTGATCAAATTTTGCTCTCCAACTTTCCAGTGACTTCAGAAACTTTAATGGATCTGCACCAGTGTAAATGAAGCCAGCATCACTAGATCACAACAAAGGATGTTGCCACTCATAACGACAACTATATGCCAATCCATCGTGTCCTGAAACTGATGAGGGTGTGCATGGCTGGTTTTACAGATGTATATGTTGCTGTGTGTTTTCATGGCTAACCAGTTGTCCATGAAATTGTCCAAGCTGATGCTTCAAAACTGTCCTTTGATACAAGGAATTCCCTTGGCGACCAGAGACAGGAAGTGGGGCAGCGACTTTATCTACAGTGGCTTCATGCAACTAGAAGGTACAGGCTCTGTCCATGATTTCCAGAACACCAAATTGTGTTAAGCCAGCAGTGGAAAGCATGTTTACTCAGAGACAGACCAATGCCCAAATGTGTGTTTAAGCCAAAAACGAGTTGTTAGCATTACGTCTAGTAACACCCAAAGGGGACAAAAGAAGAATTCTAGGCAAGGGAAGTTCACTTCTGCCCTCCCTTAGCAGAGTCTGATGGAGAGGAAAAACCCTTCTCAAAAGTAATAGATTACCTCAAATGATAGCAATTAACTGCAGTATTATAATGGAGTGGAACCTGCGCAGTACACAATGCCTTTATGGTGAACTCTTCATTCTTAAGAAAAGGAAGTGCCATCTCTCTCTTTATTATTCCCATGGGGCACTCAAGATTGCTTGGCTTGAAGGAGCTCCCTAATGAGTAATAGTAAAAGCTAATTTCCTCTCCTCCTGCCCTCCCTTAGATTCTGAGTGTCCACATAAATCAAAGTGTGGGAATGCTAATATAATCATCTGCATACATGTAAAGCAGTGACCAGGAATGAGTAGTCGGTTCCTCTACATTCAGGTGTGAGTAGAAAAAGGAGTAATCTGAGAAGGTGGGCAGTTTGTAATACAATATTGAGTGAGTCAGAAATTTTCTTACAGCAAGGGTGGGGTAATTCTCTTACAGTCTCGGGGGCCAAATGAGGCCTGTGGCTATTTTTTATTTGGCCCCTTTTACACTTCCTGGATTTGGCCCCTGGGATCAGTTCCTACCCTCAAACACCCAAAGACTGAGCTTGGGGGAAGGGAGCAGAAAGGAGGTCATGCACACAAAGATTGGGGACAGACCGATCTGGACCCTCCTCTTCCTGAGTGCACCCCTTAAGTGCCCCTGCCCACCAGCTCCTATGCCATTCGACTCTTTGGAGCTTGTACCCATTTTCAAAGTGGTCCCTGGAAGGGAAACGTTTCCCCACCTTTGTCTGACAGGATTTATTCTGTAAGGTTCAGAGCGCTGCACTTCAGCAGCCTCCAAAGTCACTGAGAAAACACCAATGAGATGAAATGGGTAACCATTCAGGTACCATCAGAGTAGCCCACAATACCCGATCCATCTTTGATATGTCAGGTACTGTGGATTTCAACAGGAATACCCACTTTGGCAGGGATCCCTTTCATCTCTAATATGGGGCCCAAACAAACAAGAAGGAAAAACCTGTCTGTGTAACATACAGACCTGTAATGCAATGTTTCCGCTGAAGGAAACATTATGTTTAACTGAATTTATACAAAATAACTATGGTAACATTTTACCATAGGGGGTGGGGGGAGTCATGTGTGTCAATCAAACATTCCTTAGAACAGGGTGGGGAACCTTTTCCCTCCTGGTGGGGGAAGTTGGAAAATTGGTACAAACTCCGAGGGCAGATTAAACGTTGGAGACAGGGAGGCATAAGAGGGGCACTCAAGAAAACAAGGGTCCAGATCATGGATCTCTGTTATTTTCCTGTCTTGTTCTTGTGTGTGTATGTCCTCCACCCTGCTCTCTTAACCAGAGCTCAGTTTTTCAGTGCTTTGGTGTAGGAACTGGATCCCGGGGCCAGACACAGGAACTAGGAAGGGGCCACATAAAAACTTGCCGGAGGGGTGTATTTGTCCCCTGGGATGGAGGTTCCCCACTCCTGCCTTAGAAAGAGGCCCACACAGCCATTTCACTAGGGATGAGACTTTCACAGTATTAACCAAAAGAGGCTGAAAGGGTCTCTTTTGGTTAAAACAGAGAGATCCGAGAATTGGGCTCACCTCAGTTTCCAAATTCTTGGATCTTCCGTTCCCATTGAAGTCAAAGGGAAATCCTCCCACTGACTTCAATGGGAAGAGTGGGAAACCTCCTCCACCCCTCCCACCCCACTCCCGGCCTTGGAGAATGGTAATGAGGATCCATTACCCCTAAAACACCTATACCCACATACCGGGGCCCAGATTTATCCCCCACCCCCAGGGCCCCTGTATTTTACTTACTGTTGTTGGTCCGGTCCGGAGGGTGGGGGTCATGGCCACCGGTGCTGCTACTGGCGGCCAGGCCTCCTCCATTGCTGACTGGTGTCAGGAGCCAGCTCCGCTACCAGGCCGCTGGGTCTTCTCCACTGTGGGGTGGTAGAGAAGGCTCGGTTGCCTGGGTGCGTAGCCTGTTCCTGCCACCAGCAAAGGAGGCCCAGCCACCGGCAGCAGAGCTAGCTCCTTTGTCAGGCAACTGGGCCTTCTCTTCCTTCTTCTTACAGATCCAGAGCTTGAAAAGAAAGCCTCCAGATCAGCAGCGGCGCAGCGCACATGTGCAAAATGGCCACCGAGGCCATTCTTCGCATGTGTAGCCCTAATCCAAAATGGTGCCGGCAGCATGGGCATCATTTCAAGAGAGGGCAGCTGTTCTGCACATGTGTGGGCTGCCCTCTTTCAAAATGGCAGTGACGCTGCTGGCGCCATTTTGGATTAGGGCTGCACATGCGCAGAATGGCCTCGGCTGCCATTTTGCACATGCGCGCTGCACCGCTGCCGATCCAGCAGCGTTTTCTTGAAGCTCCAAACCTGTAAGAAGAAGGAAGAGAAGGCCCAGCTGAGGAGCTGGCTCTGCTTCTGGTGGCTGGGCCTCCTCTGCTGCTGGCAGGCGCTGGTTCCACAACAAGGTAGCCGGGCCTTCTCCACCGCCCCACAATTGAGAAGGTCGGGCATCCTGGCAGCGGAGCCAGCTCCAGTCGGCAGTGGAGGAGGCATGGCTGCTGGTAGCAGAGCCAGTGGCCTAGCTGGTGGCGATGACCTCCAACCTCCGGACCAAACCGGCAACAACAGTAAGTAAAGTACAGGGGCTTTGACTTCAATGGGAAAAAGAACCGACACTGATAGATCAGATACCGATAGGAGATCCGAGACACAGGGGAGCCGAAACCAAAAGAAACCAATACTGATGTTTTGCCTGGAGACCCACCCCTACATTTCATACAAGGCTCTAACTTCCCTAGACTGACATCGCAGTGCTCTTACGACGAGCCGCTGAACAGAGCAGAGTCTGAGGCTTGCATTATCTCAAAATGGCCCATCCCTCCCAAGGCTAGGGATTTATAATGAAAAGTTCCGATTCACACTTAGATCTCTCCGAGTCCTAGCACAAACATTTTGCTCCGCTCCACTCGGTTTCAGGTGCCTTGCATCTGAGCATGTGCAAATTGGATTCTGCCTTAGAGATGAAACCCAGGCTGGGCGTACAAAAGCTTTGCTCTGTCAAAATAGCCACAGTGTTACTATGCGATAGCCCTGTCGCCGTAACCAAGGGAATAAAATTAAGAGCAGCTTGTTAGTGCCAGTTCTTAAACGGTGTGCTTTCCCCCCCAAGTGTGTGAGGTTTTCAGAGCGGGAGTGTACAGCCTTGGGAAATATTAGTGTCACGCTTGTTGTTTAATTGTAGACTTGTTCCACAGCGCGGAGGATTAGATAAATAATTTACTCGGCGAAGCATTAGCAGATTTATCTTGTTCTCATAGTGCTTTCAAAGCTCAGCTCTGCAGTCTGGACTCAAAACAGTAGACCTGCTGACACACAAGAGAGCTTGACCACACCAGGGACTGCAGGATTAGACCCAGTTTGGATCATTGATAAAAAAGATTTCTTCATCTGCCATCATCGCTTCTGCTCTTCCTTTGATAATGCTGGAGGAGCATTTCCCCCAAGGTTAAGGTTACTATCCCTGTTCTCTCCCCGAGTCTGTGTGACAGAGATAATGAACAATACAATCTCTCCCCCCTTGAGTGCATTTGGTCTTCAAAAAGGTTTCCTATTTTCATTTCCATTTCTTTGCTTTTAGATCACGAAAACAATTTCATTTTGCAACCTGCACACTTAGGTCCTGAATTGTGCTGATAGGGAGCAGTAGAGGGCCCATCAGCACATCTCCCTGCAGTACTGGCCTCACCATTCGGCTTGGATCTGAAAGGAGAATCTTGCCTTTAATGCTGATCTGAGAGCTATAAATCTTATTAGGGATTTCTTCCCAGGTCCAGCATCTTTGAAAACGGTCATTGCATGCCGCCGTAACATCTCTATATATCTTTATCTATATCTATATATATTATTTATCATTTCTATAGCACTATCAGCATTCAAAGTGCTTCTTTATCTAGTTCATATACGCAGCCCTTTACCAAGATGGAGCAGCCAGCATTAGAAGAGTTTCAAGAATCTTGCTAAAATAATTCACTGCAGATGCACAAAACGGCCACCAGGGCTGTTCCGCCCATGCGCAGCTCTTTCCCAAGGTGGCGCAGGCAGTGTCAACACTATTTTGGAAAAGGGAAGCTGGTCTGCACATGTGCAGAAGTAACAGCTAACCTTTCCAAAAGGGCGCCAACACTGCCCATGCCATCTTGGAAAAGGGCTGCACATGCACGGAACTGCCCTGGTGGCCATTTTGTGTATCTGCATTGAATTTTTGTAGCAAGACTCTTGAAACCCTTAGAGGCATTGGCTGCGATCCCATGCCCTGTGGATCTCGTACGCATGCATACATGGTTTCCGCAGGGCACAATGTGCCTGAAATGCATGGTTTGTGTGCAGCTGCACAAGCAGCTCTGCATGGGATCTTCAGGGCTTGGGATCAAGCCCATTTTCCTGAGATCTCACTAGGGTGTCTATATTCTTGTGAGAATCAAATGAATTCTCATTTTAGCCCAAATAGTGACTTGTCCAAGGCCATACAGCAAGTTCATGGCTAAGATAGGATTTGAACTCTGGTCCCCAAGTCCAAGTCAAATATCTTCTTATCCACTAGGCTACAGTGGTTGATATGTATCTCACAGGAAGGGGAGAACCAGGGCTGGCTTTAGAATTTTTAGGGCCCAGGGCAAAGATAAAATGCGGGGGTGGTCTCACCCCTTAGAGGTACCTTCCATGGGGCCCTAAGGGTGGTTGTATTTGGGGCCCCACTGAGAGGAAGTGATGCCCCCATACCCTGCCCTGTTGAAAACAGGGGCCACTGCAGGCCCACAGAAAGAGTAGGGCTCAGGGGAGCTGCCCCGGGTTTAGTTAGTTAGTTAGTTAGTGCATTTTTACCCCGCCCCTCCTAAAACAGCTCGGGGCGGCTTACAATCAAAAATAAAATACAAATATAAGAAGTCCATCTATAAAACACATTAAAACACTTATAAAAGTTCCAACCACTAACCAGGACTAGGGAACAACAAAAGAATAAAATAATAAATAAGGATGAAGGAGAATGAAACCCCTTCCCCCTCCCCCCTCCTCAAAGGCCTGGGAGAACAGCCAGGTTTTACAATTTCGCTGAAATGTTAAAAGGCTTGGGGCCAGGCAAGCTTCCTCCGGGAGGGAGTTCCAAAGGCGCGGCGCAGCTACCGAGAATGCCCTCTCCATTGTGGCCCCCCACTTAACACGGGGGACCTCCAAGATGGCACCCCTGGCAGACTGAAGGAGCCGCTCTGGGGCGCGGAGGGCAAGGTGGTCCCAGAGGTACGAGGGGCCCAGACCGTGAAGGTCCTTAGAGATCAATACTAAAACCTTGAACCGGGCTCGGCACGCTATTGGCAACCAGTGCAGAGTCCAGAGCACTGGTGTTATATGTTCCCGAAAGGAGCTGGGCCGCCGCATTCTGTACTAGCTGCAGCCTCCGAACCAGGAACAAGGGCAACCCCATGTAGAGCGCATTGCAGTAGTCCAGCCTCGAGGTGATGAAGGCATGGATGAGGGAGGCCAGGTCCGGGCC
>QEPC01005362.1:754863-779192 GCA_003113815.1 Sphenodon punctatus
GGAACTGTAAGACCTGGCTGTTTGCCCAGGCCTTTGGGAGGGAGGGTGGGGAGGGAGGTTTTTAATCCCCTACCCATTTGTTTTGTCTAGCCCTGTTTTAATATTTATATTTAATATTTGATTGTTTTTATCTGAATTTTAGTGTATTTTATTGTTTTGATTGTTTTTATGGTTGTGAGCCACCCCGGGCTGCGTTGCAGGAGGGGCGGGATATAAATTTGTATAAATAAATAAATAAATAAATAAAATGTGTGTGCTGTAATACTTGGACACAGCAGGGTTGGTTAAGGAATAACCAACTGACTAGGGAGCTAGCTGTTTCTGTACTTGAGCCATTATCTTTTATAACTGAGTTTCACATTCTGTTATTCTATTATCAAATAACTTGTTATAAGATGTCAACATATTTCATAAAGTCCCATTGAGCTGCATATAGAGGTGAAACGAATAGGCAGTTTAGTATATTATTTGTTCAGACAGGCACTTGAATCTCCTATCAATATCCACATCCAAACTGAATATCCACTTGTTTGGTTCATTAGGTTCGCTTGGTTCATCCAGTTTGGTGTAGTTAATTTATTTCGCATATGCATTAGTGCTAACCAGCATAAACCGGACAAACAAATGGAATTGAAATATCCAGAACAAAACAGAGCAAATATCCAGTCCATTGGTTTTTGTTTAAAGTGACCAAATTCCGTGGATAAGATATTCACATTAAATATTCATTTCACCTCTAGCTGCATGAAGCTGCATTTTCTCCTAAGTTACACCCGTGCAACTCTGCTGGAGTTAATGAGGTTTCAAGGGAAGACTGAAGACGGGGCAGACCCTGTACCAGAGTCTTGACTGTCAAAAACAGGTGTATGCAGGCCTGATGAGGGTACAAATATACAGGCCCCACCACTTCCACCCATCTCCACGCACAGAGCATCGGGCATTGGCACCCATTGCTCCATGCGGGAGTGATAGTGAAGGTGGGTGGAGTGCGGGAGCATGCATACACCCCCACACACGGGTGCCCACTCCCCCGCACCTGCTGCAGCGTTTGCACAGGCGCCCACCCGCACACATGTGCAAGGGAGGGGTGCCCGTGTGAAAAGGGCCTTAGTTATAAGCTACCTCAAAAATGTTGTAATAAAAAGATTACCAGATCACTAAGTAAGTGGTATTAAGTACGTCTATCCCATTTACACTGCAGCTAATGAAGCTATCCTAAAATGTGAGCATCTAACCAGATATACGGAATCCATTCTATACCACTGATCATCTTAGCGGCCCTTCTCGTCACCTTTTCCAGTTCTACTATGTCCTTTATGATCAAACTAGACACACGCATACATCTTTTTAACAAATGTATTCCAGTGCAAACAGCCCCTTCATTTCTTCAAGGCATGTAATCCACTGAGAATGCACACATGATCTGAGCTAAGGCCCTCTGAAGTCAGTGAAAAGACTTCCATTGACTTTGCTAGGCTTGGGAATTGGAGAGTTATCATGAAGCTTTCTAACTAGATTCTCTAAGTAGGTTTCACCAGTGGGATGCGGCATTAACAGCATTAAATTTGTACTACTGGTACATACGGGCAGGGAAGACACCGGATAGCATCTTATTTAGTACATAAAATCCTATTATGGTGGGGTGAAGGCAATAGCGTGACTAGGTTTAATTCTTTTGAAGTGAGGGTTTTCAGGACTCCCAAAGCATGAAGAGTGTGGAAATTTGGAGCCTTAATCCAGTCTTAAGAGCACCAAGTCAAACAAAGTTGATAGTACTTTGTTATATCTGCTTTAACAAACTGAAGGGGGGGTGGGGGGGGGAAGAGTTGGGTCCTGCATGTCTAAAAGACCGCCATTTTCCCTATAGATGTGTTTAGACAAATGCCTCCCCACCCCCATTACCCACCCATCATGCATAGTGCAGGGCTGCATAGGCTGCCAATGCAGCCCCACAACATGCATGATGGGTGGGTGATGGGTCCTATGTTCCACGGCACTCCCCTAGGTCTGCCGGAGGCGCCCTCTTACAAGTTTCACCACTGCTTCAGATGCAAACCACACATGCACATAGAGAGGCGTCCTTGGTGGCTTCCCCACAGTTTTGGAACTCCCTTCCCATGGCATTTGCTAAAGCCCAAGCATCTTCCGAAGCATCTTTTATTTGTCCGGGCTTTGGCCAGCAAGGTTAGGGATTGAGCGGGTGAGCGTGGGAGTGATTTTAATTGTAACTTTATATGGTTCATTTTTCCTGATTTTATACTATGGATGCTTGTAAGCCACCCTGAACCTGCGAGAAAGGACAGGATATAAATTCAAATATAAATAAATGTAATAATCAAAATCTAAGTTATAAAATGATTTCTTTAAGATTTAATTCTTTAAAAGACCCTTCCAAGGAAATCAGAGGCATTATAGTCTAGAATGGGACCCTTTTCCCTCGCACGGGCCACTAACAGAGGCCGCTTTTAGATGAGCGGACAGGGAAGGGCTTTCTTCAACGCACTGGTAGGAAAAGCTACGTGGGGATGCGTTTACATGTGCCGGAAGAGATTTTAAAAAAATTTGATTTGATTTATTAATGGCCTTGGCCAAAAACCAATAAATACAAAAATAAAACAAGATATACATAGTATATACATAAAAACTCAAACTACTGCCATAGCAGATTTAACATATAGTCATCCAGAAACACAGATAACTAATTACGCCATCTCTACCAATTCTGATTGTGTTTAAATAAATAAAAGGAGAAAGTATCAAAACCAGAGGAACCCTTTTCTTACATTTCCTAAAAGACCCCTCCTTTCAGCTTGATTCCATACCCTAAGGACAGCTTAATTTTGAGGCTCCTTTAGCTGTAACTGGGCCGCATACAGAAACCTGGCCAATGCCATTATGGTCTCCCAGTTCTTGTCTTGAAGACACAGAGCTGTTCTCCTGTATAGTGTCTTTCCCAGAGTTACAATTTCTAAAAGGAGCCAGCCACCTCCGCCTTTCTGATACATAGAACTGGCATTCCCAAAGGACGTGACATAAATCTTCAATTTGACCTGACTTACATGGGCATAGCCTTTGCACAATGGGCACACGAGCCCATCTGCCCTCCTGAACACCGGACTTTGCCGCCCATCATAGCAATCAGCGGTGCAAGCAGCCTCTTTAAAGACACATTCTGGAAACCTCGAATTTAGCCTGACTTTTTCTCTGAAGGTGATGGGCTTGCAGACGTCTTCATTGCCACACTTTGGTACAACGTACCCATTTCCATCCCCATCCCCCTTTACTTGGAGTCTAGTCACCAAAAGACATGAATTACCGCACCTGATTTCCTGCAGCAGGTTCTGTCTTTGTCCTAACATTCCAGTTCCCACAGGGCTCAATTTTGCACTCCCGTTCAATTAAGATTTTTATTGACATCAGAGGAGGAGAGGACTCGAAATTGCAACTGGGGGCTGTCCTTTACCATAATTAAAAAGCACACCACTATGTTTATGCTCCCTGACTTTTAGTTGCTGCCAACAAGAAAACTTTTTTTTTTTTTAAAAGCCAGTTAATTGCATGGGGGCCCTCTTTCAATCTGTCACTTCCTCAACAGGCCATTTATCAAACTGAAAAGACAAAAATACTGGAACTAGGACAGCAGTAGCCAACTTCAACTGGAAGTTAACAGCAGACATGGGATTGAAGTACAGCAGCTTCCATGCTAGCAACTCACCCCAGATTACAATGTGTAGAGGATAGTGAGGGAGTGTAAAAGCTTCCTTACCCCACATTGCACACTGAGCTGCAGGAACGGATGGCGATGGCCCCAGGACAAACACATAGGCTGCTTTCACACCTTACCAAATGGGCTATTATAATAGCTGGAGATAATACTGAATATTATAATTACACAATTTTTGTGATGTGTGAATGCACTATTTCCCTTTTATGCTACGAGATCTTGGGTCATTGTAAGAGCTACCAAATGTGGCTTTTACAATGACCCGAAATCTTGCAGCATAAAAGGGGATTAGTGCATTCACACTTTACAAAACTCCAGCAATTATAATACTCTGTATTATCTCCAGTTATTATATAGCCCATTTGGTAAGGTGTGAAAGCAGTCATATTTGCAGAATGAAAACTGCTCTTTTTAAAAGAAGAGCAACCTCTCTTGATTTTCTTCCCAGGGCAAGCTGTTGTCAATAGAATCAGAGTTGGAAAGAACCTCGGGAGTCATTGTTCAGTCCAACCTTCTGCTTTGTCACAGGACAGTGCATCAAAGGAATTAACCCACGCTAATGGACTGGGGATATCTAGAATGCAGACTGAGGAAGAAAGGTGCTTCCATGCTCCCTCACACCTCCTACTCTTAGGCAAGTTCCTAGTGTAAAGCAGGGCTGAGACAAATACTAAATTCTAGACTAATTTAAAATTTAGTCCAATACTAAAGTTAGTCTAATATTAAGCAGGGGAGCCTGTTCCCTTTTACAGATGAAGAACTGAGGCAGAGAGTCTTTGGGTGTTTTCGGACAAAAAGCAGCCCCGCCTCACCCCTGGGTGGCTTGTCCATCTAAAAGGCAGGCCGCCAGATGTGCCGGGAGAGCAGAGGCACAGGCTGTCCCTGCTCTGGAACACTCCGCTGGTGGCGCTCTGAAACATCCTGGAGCACCGCCAGCAGAGTGGGCCAGCCAAACCTGGCCTGAGGCGGAGCTGCAGACCACCTGCTCGGTGGACAGCCGCTGCAGCTCTGCTGTAAGCCAGAGGTTGCCCCAGGCAACACAATGGAGTTGCGGGTGGCGGCCCAGAGCATCAGGTGTTCTGCCTGCAACTCTATGGTGCGGGGGAGGGGGCTCCACGCAGACAGACCGTGGTCTGCAGCAGCTGCCAGGTCTGTTTAAAATGGACCCAGGCAGGGCTGCAAGCCCTAGAGCAGGTCTGGGGGTGGCCAGCCCTGCGTCTGTCTGAAAACACCCAATGACTGGCCACCCAATGAGTTCATAACTAAGCCAGAATTTTAAGCTTGCTCTCCCCAGTCCCGCGCATTACTCACTAGGCTACACTGGCACTCAATGGACGGTTTCAATGCAGTGACTACAGAGCTGCTATTTATGGTTCAAAAAATTCATTTTGGTTATTTCCTTTTGGTATTTTGGGTTCAGTATATTGGTCACTTCAATACTACATAGTCCAGGGGTGGGGAACCTTTCCCTCCCAGCGGCCACTTTAAAAATGAGTACAAGCTGTGAGGGCCAGAGAGAAGTAGAGGAGTGCACCATAATGGGTGCACTCAAGGAAAGGAGGGTCCAGATCATGGATCTGTGCCCGGAATCCATTTCCAATCATTAAGTGCATGCCTTCGTCTCCGTTCCATTACCCAGAGCTCAGTTTTTAAGTGCTTGGGGGTAGGATCCAGGGGCCAGATCCAGGAACTGGAAAGGATCCACATAAAAACTTGCTGCCGGCCACGTTTAGGCCCGGGCCTGAGGTTCCCCACCCCTGACAAAGTAGCCCCAAAGTATCAACGTGACCAAAATACCAAACACAAACTAACTGAAATACCGAAACCAAGGGTGTTAACAAATGAAATGTTGCCCCACATTAGCCCTGGATTCACCTGCTTGTCTATCCTACGGCTGCCAGATGTCACCCTGGGGCTGCCCTGAGGCCACTCCACATGGTGTCAACCCAGGAAACGTGGAGCCCACTGTACCTCCAGGGTAACGGGAATCTACCCGCCTCCTGTGTTGGGGCTTGCGCAGCTTCCATACGTGTTGTGCACCCTGGAGTCGCAGGCGTAGCCTAGAGCATTGCTAGAGCAACCGTGACTCGGTGGTGAAGGGGGTGCAGCATACAGGCAGACCGCAGCAGGTACGAACGCCTCCCCGTTGTGCCCCAGGACCTTCGAGAGGTGACTGCATGGGAGCTGCACAGAGTCACTATGGGCTCCGGTGGGCTCCCAGTCCATATGTTAACATCCCAAGTCACCAAATAAGCAAAATGGCAAAAAGACAACTTCAAATATTTTTGTTGGATCAAATGACCATTATCTTAATGAATAAGAAGTGCCTTATTTGTTTCAGCGCTAGTGTGAAATCAGCCTAAGCCTTGCAGTTCAGACTGCAACGTGCCTAGGGTTTATTCAGAGTGGCCTGTTCAAGAAACCAAGCTTACAAATCTCAAGGGGTTCATTTTCTCTCCACAAGATTTCCAGCCTCTCTTTGTTTCAGTGAGCTCGGAAATGCAAGGATATTATTTTTGCTTGAGGCATTCTGATATTTTCATTTGGGGATAAGAGCTGTACGTAAACGCATATATATTAAAAGAAAACACTGAAGCCCCCCCCCCCAAAGGGGGGGGCAACATTAAAATTTCACACTTTTCTATGAAATACATAATGAATAATAATAAAAAAAAAACAGAGTGAATACAGATCTAAAAAATACACAGCGTCTGTGGCATGCAACCGTGAGCAAAACGCAAGGCTCTGTGAGCAAACCAACAAGGGGAAAACAGCAACTGCTCTTGTAGGTCAGGGGCTAGAAATGAAAATAGGCGGGTCAAGGCTTCAAGTCTATTTTACATAAAGGGGACATTACATGTATTTGTGATTTCTTTCACTTTTAAAATTTGCCATTTTAAAAATAAAAATCCATGCAGGGGAGAAATCATGTACACACCAGAAGTGTGAGGAAAGCTTTAGGAGGAACTGAGGGCACTCAATATACATCAGAGAATCCACACAGGAAAGAAACCTTACATGTGCCTGATTGGGAAATGCTACAGGAGCTCAGCCCTCAGTACACACCAGAGAATCCACCATGCAGAAGAAAAGGCCCTATAAATGCCTAACTTGGGGAAAGCATCAGCATGAACCTCAGCCTTAGCATGCATGTAAATAGGCCCTTTTCACACAGACATTCTAACACTGACAAAATGGGTGTTACATATTATACATGTTTCAGGGCACCCATAGAGCATACCTGCAACATGTATAATAAACCATGCATTTTATCAGTATTAAAGCATCTGTGTGAAAAGGGCCATAGTTCCTCATTCCCACCCCACCTCAGTTACAGTTGGGATAGAGAATGAAATGAATGAAAGCTCACTTGGGAGGAAGAATGGGGCTGAACACTTTTTGGAAACAGAATAGAAGACTTAAAGCTTAGCTACTGATCCACACGGATGGTGCCCTGCTCACCCCCGACCAGTCCTTCCCATCCCTGCTCTTTTTATTTCCCTTCAAAGACATAGATCATTCCGTCACTTTTGCCCTGGATGCAACAGCGTGGGTCAGTCCCCAAAGCCAGCAAAAATGCAACCAGAGGGAGAGTATCATAGTCAATGTAGAATTCAAGTAGACACTTTGATATCTGGAAACTACAGAGAATTAGAGGCCAGAAACCTGGAATATACTAAAATGAATGACATATAATGTTCATTGGAANGTCTGTTTAAAATGGACCCAGGCAGGGCTGCAAGCCCTAGAGCAGGTCTGGGGGTGGCCAGCCCTGCGTCTGTCTGAAAACACCCAATGACTGGCCACCCAATGAGTTCATAACTAAGCCAGAATTTTAAGCTTGCTCTCCCCAGTCCCGCGCATTACTCACTAGGCTACACTGGCACTCAATGGACGGTTTCAATGCAGTGACTACAGAGCTGCTATTTATGGTTCAAAAAATTCATTTTGGTTATTTCCTTTTGGTATTTTGGGTTCAGTATATTGGTCACTTCAATACTACATAGTCCAGGGGTGGGGAACCTTTCCCTCCCAGCGGCCACTTTAAAAATGAGTACAAGCTGTGAGGGCCAGAGAGAAGTAGAGGAGTGCACCATAATGGGTGCACTCAAGGAAAGGAGGGTCCAGATCATGGATCTGTGCCCGGAATCCATTTCCAATCATTAAGTGCATGCCTTCGTCTCCGTTCCGTTACCCAGAGCTCAGTTTTTAAGTGCTTGGGGGTAGGATCCAGGGGCCAGATCCAGGAACTGGAAAGGATCCACATAAAAAACTTGCTGCCGGCCACGTTTAGGCCCGGGCCTGAGGTTCCCCACCCCTGACAAAGTAGCCCCAAAGTATCAACGTGACCAAAATACCAAACACAAACTAACTGAAATACCGAAACCAAGGGTGTTAACAAATGAAATGTTGCCCCACATTAGCCCTGGATTCACCTGCTTGTCTATCCTACAGCTGCCAGATGTCACCCTGGGGCTGCCCTGAGGCCACTCCACATGGTGTCAACCCAGGAAACGTGGAGCCCACTGTACCTCCAGGGTAACGGGAATCTACCCACCTCCTGTGTTGGGGCTTGCGCAGCTTCCATACGTGTTGTGCACCCTGGAGTCACAGGCGTAGCCTAGAGCATTGCTAGAGCAACCGTGACTCGGTGGTGAAGGGGGTGCAGCATACAGGCAGACCGCAGCAGGTACGAACGCCTCCCCGTTGTGCCCCAGGACCTTCGAGAGGTGACTGCATGGGAGCTGCACAGAGTCACTATGGGCTCCGGTGGGCTCCCAGTCCATATGTTAACATCCCAAGTCACCAAATAAGCAAAATGGCAAAAAACAGAAAAGACAACTTCAAATATTTTTGTTGGATCAAATGACCATTATCTTAATGAATAAGAAGTGCCTTATTTGTTTCAGCGCTAGTGTGAAATCAGCCTAAGCCTTGCAGTTCAGACTGCAACGTGCCTAGGGTTTATTCAGAGTGGCCTGTTCAAGAAACCAAGCTTACAAATCTCAAGGGGTTCATTTTCTCTCCACAAGATTTCCAGCCTCTCTTTGTTTCAGTGAGGTCGGAAATGCAAGGATATTATTTTTGCTTGAGGCATTCTGATATTTTCATTTGGGGATAAGAGCTGTACGTAAACGCATATATATTAAAAGAAAACACTGAAGCCCCCCCCCCCAAAGGGGGGGGCAACATTAAAATTTCACACTTTTCTATGAAATACATAATGAATAATAATAAAAAAAAAACAGAGTGAATACAGATCTAAAAAATACACAGCGTCTGTGGCATGCAACCGTGAGCAAAACGCAAGGCTCTGTGAGCAAACCAACAAGGGGAAAACAGCAACTGCTCTTGTAGGTCAGGGGCTAGAAATGAAAATAGGCGGGTCAAGGCTTCAAGTCTATTTTACATAAAGGGGACATTACATGTATTTGTGATTTCTTTCACTTTTAAAATTTGCCATTTTAAAAATAAAAATCCATGCAGGGGAGAAATCATGTACACACCAGAAGTGTGAGGAAAGCTTTAGGAGGAACTGAGGGCACTCAATATACATCAGAGAATCCACACAGGAAAGAAACCTTACATGTGCCTGATTGGGAAATGCTACAGGAGCTCAGCCCTCAGTACACACCAGAGAATCCACCATGCAGAAGAAAAGGCCCTATAAATGCCTAACTTGGGGAAAGCATCAGCATGAACCTCAGCCTTAGCATGCATGTAAATAGGCCCTTTTCACACAGACATTCTAACACTGACAAAATGGGTGTTACATATTATACATGTTTCAGGGCACCCATAGAGCATACCTGCAACATGTATAATAAACCATGCATTTTATCAGTATTAAAGCATCTGTGTGAAAAGGGCCATAGTTCCTCATTCCCACCCCACCTCAGTTACAGTTGGGATAGAGAATGAAATGAATGAAAGCTCACTTGGGAGGAAGAATGGGGCTGAACACTTTTTGGAAACAGAATAGAAGACTTAAAGCTTAGCTACTGATCCACACGGATGGTGCCCTGCTCACCCCCGACCAGTCCTTCCCATCCCTGCTCTTTTTATTTCCCTTCAAAGACATAGATCATTCCGTCACTTTTGCCCTGGATGCAACAGCGTGGGTCAGTCCCCAAAGCCAGCAAAAATGCAACCAGAGGGAGAGTATCATAGTCAATGTAGAATTCAAGTAGACACTTTGATATCTGGAAACTACAGAGAATTAGAGGCCAGAAACCTGGAATATACTAAAATGAATGACATATAATGTTCATTGGAAACAATGGGGGAAACACAAATGTCAACTGGCAATAAAGAAGACATGTGAAAAACAATATGCTTTAGTTTAAAGGGCAACACAATGAAGCTGCATCACCAATAGGGAACAGGAGTGGAGGTGTGTGTGTGTATGTACACACATGTAATGACAAAAATGGGCCAGGGAGTGGGTGGGTGAAACAACAGGGAGGAAGGCTATAGGGAGCGGACAGAGTGATAGACTGAGTTGAATGAGAAGGAAGACCCCATGCAACGTGGGTGGAATGACAGGGAGGAGGTTACAGGGACTGGGGGCTATGGAAAGGGATTGGGTAGAATGATAGGAAAGCTTCCCACGGCCTGTCATTCCTTTCAATTACTTATTTCACCCAGAACCTTAACTAACTAAACTGCCTAACTGAGTCAGACCAATGGTCCATCTTAGTCCAGTATTGTCACAACCTGACACGGCAGCAGGGGTTTCAAATTTGGGTCCAAATCCGGCTCTTCCAGGGTCTCTGGCAGAGGCCATCCCGGCATGCTACCCGAGACCCCTCCAGGCCCCCAGGGGAGGCCTCCCTCAGGCGTGCTACCAGAGATGCCGGGGATTGAACCTGGGACCTTATAAATGCAAGGCATGCGCTCTTACCACTTGAGCTATGCCCCCTCCCCCCTGGTTATGGCTTTCCCCATCATTCTGATCAAAACATTGTCATTCCATTCACTCTTCACAGCCTCCTCCCAGTCATTCCAGCCATTCATTCTCTTGTCATTCCACAACCCCCTTTCCCCCCACCCCCAAAGACATAGTTCCATTGTATTGCTTCACAGCCAGTTGAAGCCTATGGTCATTGACAGATCCCATTATTACCAATTAGCATTCCCATTGCCTTCATTGTTTCTAATAGGTATCCCATGCCATTAATTTCAGCATGTCCCCAGAATCCTTATTATTTATAAAGCATTTATATAGCACAGGGGTTTGGAACCTCAAGCCCAGGGGTCAAACGCAGTCCACATTTTTATGCGGTCTTTTTCTCCTCAATCTGGTCAATGTATCTAGTTCCTACCCCCAGGCACTGAAAAACTGAGCTCCTCTGGGTTCTGATAGGTTTTGGGTCACTAAGGATCAGTGCCCTTCAGCTGCTCTGATAGGCTGGGTTCCTCCATAGGAACCCATGCCTGAAAGCCCCTCCCTCTCCTCTAGCCCCTCTGCCTCTGTTTACTGCACCTGTGCTCCTGGAGCAACCCCCTCAGGTGCCCCAGGGGCACAGGCACAATGAACACAAAAGCATCCTGTCCCCCTTTGCTCGCTCCCCACCTGCTGTCTGCTGTTCCGCGGGGCAGTCATTACTCATGTTGATATGTGCATAGTGCTTATGAGTGCTGTACCTTTTTGCACGTATCAAGAAGGCTCCTTGATGCATAGGCAAAAGTGCACAGTGTCTACTGCTGTGGAGTGGCACTCAGCTGGGTGGGAAGACAGACACACAGAGAGGTGGGGCACTGCCCCCTTGCCACCCCCCACCAACCAACATGGAGAGGGATTTTTATTTTATCATTAAATGGTACTTCCTTCCCTGGTTACAAATATTCTGTTGCCGTGGAGCAAAACAGACTCTTGGAAATTGCTAGCAAAATGACTCATTTTTAGATAATAATAAAGCTTCTTGTCACATCTCCAATTGTGTTGTGTCTAAACTAAACCCTCACAAAATAATTACTCTGAAGGTGAAAAGCAGGACACAGAACAAAGCCCAGCAAGATCAAGGTACAGCATTGGCCCTATGTGTCTGTTGCCAATAGACTTTGCAGGGAGGGCTAAGGGAAATGGGCATCCAATGTCACTTGGGTTTCAATGAAATCTGGGTCCTAACTCCCTTTGGTTTTTATGAAATCTTGCCCCTGATCATTCCCTTTGATGTGGATAACAACAAAATGGCCTTTGAATTGTTTCCTGTTACTATTTATAAACATGCCTTGGTTTATTTTGTGGTTAGGATTTTTTTTTCCCCCGCCTGCGGGTTGATATCATGTGACTCCTGGATTTCCCCCCTGATTTTATTGTAAGCTGAGCTGACAAACCGTCTCTACTGCCAAAATTAGCTTTGGGCTATGGGTTATTGTATTAAGTGAGCTTTCTTTAGTGGATTTCTGCTCTGTAAAACGTTCCTTCTACTTCATTTACTCTGATCCTTTTCAAGTGGAGAGCAGATGTGTACGCATGCCTCTTTGTGTGTGTGTGTGTGTGTGTGTGTGTGTGTGTGTGTACACACACGCGCACACAATAGCTATAGTAATACCAAGCAGGCCCACTCAGGGATAATTTGGGGGCCTGGTACGTCCTGGTAGCTATTTCCCATCCCCCTACTGTAAGTTTGAAATCAATTTCTGGAGTTTGTACTAGTATGTTGTTTACACATACAATACTTGCAACTATTAATCTACTCATCATAATTTAATGTATGTTAAGAAAGGGTGGGGAAATCTTGTTTTTTTAAAAAACCCTCAGGTTTCCACAATTGCACCCCATTCCTTGCTCTAATCAGCCTGGTACTGAATGTACCAGGGTGAGGAGAGCTCTCATGACAAGGATTTATTCAGGGGTGGGGAATTCTTGGTTCACGGGCCAGTCTTGCGTCTGTCTCCTCCCTCCCGCATTTCTTTCCCTGGATCTCATCCATGAACCCTAAAGATTCCTAGGATCCATAATCTGAAAGAAAGACAAGGAAGTGAACAGTAAAACACAGATCATGGACTTCACAAAATGCTAATTTTAGTCAATTCTGAGAAATAATAGGTAGGATCTCATGGCTAAATAATCTAAAGAAGAAAGGTGTCCAAATGTGTGGAACTTTCTGAAAGCAGAGATGATAAAGCCACAGTCACAAAGCAATGCCAAAGAAAAAGAAAAATGGGAGACATCTAAAGAAGCCAATGTGGCTGCACAAAGAGCTTATTGACAAGCTAAGAATCAAAACGGAAACATATAAGAAATGGAAGAAAGGACAACTCACAAAAAGTGCATTCAGATGAATGGCCCTAGTTTGTTGGGCTAATATTAGTCTATCACCTCCAATATTAGTCTATCACCGCCAAGATAGACAAGATCCGCCTGGACATCGCTTCCCACTCCTCTCTTCCCACTCCCACCCTTCTCCCTCCTCCTCTCATGTCCTCCTTCTCCCCTGCCTCCCTTAAGGAAATCTCCTCTCTGCTCGCCTCCTCCAACCCTTCCACTTGCCCCCTTGATCCCATTCCTTCCCACCTCCTCACCTCCATTACTCCCACTGTCGCCCCTTCCTTCCTACACATCATCAACCTCTCCCTCTCTACTGGCTCTTTCCCTTCTGCCTTCAAACATGCCACAGTCTCTCCTATTCTCAAAAAGTCCACTCTTGACCCCTCTGACCCTTCTAGCTATCNAAGCAGCGAAAAGCCAGTTTGGGTGACTTCTCCCTAATCCTTGCCCCTTCGTGTGTGCTCTTCAACAAAGTGAGCCTGCTAGGAATGAAACCGTATATAAACTATTTGGGGGGGACACCACCTATCTTTTGCCTTCTGGGGGTTCTCCATTCACTGCAGAAGTAATTTAACATCAAAATGCAATAAGTAATGGGCTCTTCTGGGACAGAAATTTTATGCAGCTTGTCATGTAACTAGAGAATAATTAATTGTAAGTCATTTGTTTATACTTTGTCAGATAAACCCATTAAACAGCAAATAGCTAGGAGGGAATCCAATTCTGCGCAGTTATCCATTCAATATACAACTTCACTGTCACACAAAAGAAAGGAATCGGGTCCGTAAGTACCTATTTAGGGCGAGGGGGCTTTTTAAAAGTATGCTTTAGGGCAGGGATGGGGAACCTGGTCTCACATTGGGACCACTGTGAAAATTAGTACAAGCTCTGAGAGCTGTAACGCTGCACTCCAGAAAAGGAGGTTCAAGATCATGGATCTGTGCCCCGAATCTGTCTCCATGCTTGTGTGCATGCCCTCATCTCCGCTCTCTTCCCCATAGCTCTTCAGTGCCTGGGGGCAGGAACTGGATCTAGGAGTCCAAATCTAACAACAAAAAGGGGGCCATATAAAAACTAACTAGTCAGCATATTGAAATAAGCAAACTGCCAAACTCCTAGTGGAATAACAGAAGCAGATACCAGTTATTACCCAAACTGCTATTTTCAGTCTGGATTCAACCATTCTCAATGGCCTTAACCCATTTTTTCAGGTACTCACTTCAGCTCCACTACTTTGAGTATTTGTTTCTTTTTATTCAACTTTCCGTTCATGGCTGATTTTGCTTAATTCAGTTTTTCCCAATTCAGTTATTTCTACTTCAGTTACTTTCTTTAGTCACCTTAGATCAACACTGAACAAAATCACAGTTTGGGAGGGAGGTGGAGAGGGATTATTTAAATACCAAGTATTAAATCACCAAATTACAAAACTAGAAGCCAACTTTGAAAATGCACCCAAATTCAAATTTGCACTTTCCGATTTGAGAAATTCCTCCAATTCTGACACAAATACAGGCACCAGCTCCACTGGGTAGAAATGAGAAGGTCCTGGAATTTTAGTGGTCATCTTCAGAGCAGATAAAACACAACGTGAAGGGCTGTTAATAGATAAAACCGTGTTTGTGTCTCTGGGGCTAGTAGCTCCTCACCTCCTTACTGTCCTCCATTCAGAATTAATTTCATTGCATTTGGATAATTATCTGATGCCAAAGATAATGAACACAAATCAACAGTGGGGAGGAAATTACATTAATAGGGCCAGATAGTTTATGGGTCAGATTGGAAATGAGATATAGGGCCTTTCACCTCTTGATCTCCCATTAATCCGACTCCAAGGTCAGGAGAGACGAAGAGTCATTTTCTTCCCATGGCAATGCAGTGGCCTACATGAAATGAGTTAGCAATATCATTTGAATCCTGGTGGGGATGCATCTACGTCAGACCTGGCCCTTTTCATATTAGGCCCTTTTCTAACAGACGTGAGTGTGTGGGGGGAATGGGTGGGTGGCATGGTGGGTGGGCAGCGCATTCCCACAGACCCCCACCCATCTCCACGCATGCAGCATCAGGCATTGGCACCCGTTGCTCCATGCGTGGGTGATGGGTGGAGGTGGGTAAAGCGCGGGAGCGTGCATGCATCCCCATTCACCACCTGCAGCATTCCCACGGGCACCCACCGATCTCCCCACCCACCCCTGCACACAGAAATTAAGGACTCTGGATATGGAAAATGAACAACCCTTTCAGAAGATGCTGAAGTGCATCGGTGAGAAAAGCTAACAAGACGGCAACCGTGCCGCACTACTGTAGTTCTGTTCCAGTTACAAACATTCTGGCTCTGCTCACTGGACACAGCCTGTCCAGTGTGGCAGATTCTCTGAACTGCGTGGACCCCTTGCTACTGACCCCAAAAATCCAGAGGGCCATCCTCTAGACTAACAGCCTGCTAATCGTATCGGCTGGGAGTAGGAACATCAATCCTACTGACGGAGTCAGTGTAGCCTACTGGTTAAAGTGTTAGGCTTGAACCTGGGAGACCAGCGTTCAAATCGTGGTCTAGCTATAAACTCAAATCGGTGCCCTTGGGCACGTTATTTTTTCCCCAGCCTCAGTTTTTCATCTGTAAAATGGGAACAAAATGCCCTACCTCACAGGGCTTGTGAGGGTGAACTAGAATTGTGAATTATTTTAAATGTTGAAAGAGCTACATAATCCTTGTTATAATACATATATTGAGAAGATCAATAGCTGGTTTAAACAGGGATTGGTTAAGTTCTTTGGGGAAAGGTCTTGTATCACACTCCTGCCCAGGAGCTTCACTCCTCCTATGCCTCCACCCTCACCTGCTCTAACCCCCTTGCTCCTTTAAACGTCTTCGCCCTTTCTCCCATGCTGCCCCTCGTGCCTGGAACTCGCTCCCTGGATACATTTGTTCTGCTCCCTCCCGAAAACCCAGCCATCAGGCTTTCCCTAGCTCGTCATGAGTGAAATTGCGTCCTCTTTCCCTCACTCAGAATCTAGGTCCCTGTAATTAAGTGAAGCCTGTAGTTAAGTGCACCTGCAACTTCTTAACCTCATGAATGTACTCTTGTCTCTCCCAATGTTCACCTCTCCCTTCTCTCTCCCTCCCTTGTCTCTAGATTGTAAGTCCCTTGGGGGTACGGACCTGTCTGTAATTATTGACTGTACAGTGCCAGGTACATCGCTGGTGCTATATTATTATTAATAATAATAACTAATAATAATAAATAATAATAAATGGCTATAAATCAAGTTGGCTAGGGGTCACAACCTCTTACTGTCGGGAACTGGGAGTGAGTATCAGGGAATGGACCATTCCATCATCCCCTGTTTGTACTCCTGTGAAGTGACTGAAGGTAGTCACTGTTGAAGACAGGATGAGGGACTCAATGGACAATTGGTCTAACCCGGTACGGCACTTATGTTCTTATATGGTTATAGCCCAATTTCAGTTATAACTTATCAGGCAGTGTGAAGCATAGCTCCCAATGTGTTACATCCATAATAGCTTTTACATGCAATAAATACTTAAGAACAGAAGTGGTGCCATACTGGTTCAGACCAATGGTCCATTGAGCCCAACACCTGTCTCTGACAGATCTTGGTCGCTTGGAGAAGAACCCAACAGGTCACAATGAGGTAATCTGCTCCCTGTTGCTCACTCCCATTACACTGGATACCTTTATCAGAACACAAATTTGGTTATAACAAGGTGTGAGGCACAGCTTCCAAATACAGTGTTAGAAAGAGGTAGTCACGCAATAGCAGGCCTGACTCGTCAGTCTGCAGTGAGCTGGATGGAAGCGGAGTTCCCAACCATCATATTAAATCAATCCCGGCCCTGGAACTCACAGACTTCTCAAGACTAGATGGAAGTAGCTGGCTTAAAAAATACAAAAGGAAAAGCACTTGAGAAGCATGCTGTGCGCAGCTGTGCCTCAATCCTTCCATCTGTAAAACTGGAAATCAATGCTTATTTAGACGCTTTCGTACAGTGTTTTGCAGAGAGTGTTTTCATTCCTACAGCTGAAAAAAATTTACTAGTCATTCAATTTCCAGAGCTGCCATGGGGAGGTTTTTTTTATTAACATTAATAAATATTTAATATATATATTTTCTTTAAATCATATTAACACTAAATTCAAGATACCCCTTTCTGGGAGATCCTAGTTCATGATACTGTGCATGCATGGATTATTAACACTGATGGCCAAGTATTCCTTTTTGTTACCCATATAACCTAAAAAAAACCACCCCAAAACCCCTATACTGAACAAAATAACCTCGTCCCTTATCCAAGCGTGCCAAACACCATGTACATAGATTTAATTTTATTGATTTAAATTTATTCATTGCCTTTCTCCTAAGGTTCACGATGATGCTATATAAATATTAAAATACATAGTCAATAAATAAACTCTCAAAAGCAACATACTAGTATTTTGACAAGGAAGGGGACTGAAGAAAAGAAACTTCTTAATTTAGAATTGTAAAAGATTGTGGCTAAGGGATGGATTGAAACAGCCCTTCTGTTTTCATGGAATTTTCCTAGGTTTTCAGAACGGCGATAAGAATTTCACGGTGGAACCAATCCGTGATAAAATTCCCATCAAAATTCTGACTGGATGATTTTGCTGCTTAGTGCACATGAACAAAATAGCGATGACCGTTCTGCACATGTGCAAGATGGTGGTGGTGTGTAGGGCGCTACCATTTTACACATGGTATGGTTGCCGCCATTTTCCTCATAGGCAAGTATATTTCGATTTCACCACATGCAGTCCGCTGGGGACGCCTTCTTGGAGGTGCCCTGAATAAATTGAGGGGCCACTATGGAGAGGGCGTTCTTGGTGGCTGCACCTCAGCTGTGGAACTCCCTCCCAGAGGAGGCTCACCTGGCCTTGCTGACTTTTCATCGGGCTTGTAAAACCTGGCTGTTCCGCCAGGCATTTGGTGAAGGGTATGGGTGAGGGAGGGAGGGATGGAATGGGGGGGGGGGCGGAGCTCTTCCGCCAGGCATTTGGCAGAGGGTAGGATGGGTTAGGGGTTTGCGTGGGGTTCTTTTTGTGTAAAATCAGCTGATTGTAATGTGGTTTTGTTTATATATTTATACTATATTGTATTTGTATTGTATTGTATTTATTTATTTTTATATGTTGATTTTATTGTGAGCTGCCTTGAGTTGCCTTTGGGCAAGAGGGGCGGGATAGAAATGGCAGAAATAAACAAACAAACATTTGCCCTCATGATGATGGGGAAAGGGGACTTTCCACCCTGCAAGATATGGAACTAGACCCTCCTAGAAGACTTCCTCTTGGCTTTGGCTCACAGAGGGTTAATGCTGATGGAGTATCCCCAGTTTAAAAAGGAACTACTGTACACAAACTAAATGCGAACAAATAAAATTATATATATAAAATATTTACTAGTATTAAAAGTACACAAAATGCATTGTTGCTTCTATGTACAATATAACTCCCAATATAATAATGAAAATATATCTAATGCCTTTTGTACAACAATGAACAAATCTAAACATTAAATTTTTTTAAAATGTACTCTAACAACCCTACGCATTTTCGGGTAGAAACCCCTTCATCCGGGGGTATCAATTCATAACATCTTAGTCAATAGTATATCGAAGTATATTGTGGAAATGGCAATATCTTATGGCATTTTCAAAAAAATATGGTCTGAATCTCCAACAAACTCAGTGATTATTTCATAAAGGTCTGGTCATTATCGTGGAATTCTCTGTATGGAGCAAGCTGTACTTGACCACCTTCTCTGACTGCACTGGCAAGATGGTGGCAGTGTGTAGGGTGCTACCATTTTGCACATGGGATGGTTGCCGCCATTTTCCTCATGTGCAATATGCAGTGAAGTCGAAATATACTTGCCTAACTTTGCCCTCATGATGATGGGGAAAGGGGACTTTCCACCCTGCAGGATATGGAACTAGACCCTCCTGGAAGACTTCCTCTTGGATTAAATTGGCTCACACAGGGTTAATGCTGATGGTGTATCCCCACCACGTAAATACCAACATGACATAATATTACATGCCAAAGGGGAGGAGCCGGGTCAGAAAGGGCTGGGAGAGTCTCTGCCCTGCCCCTTTCCAATATGACCACTCCTATTTTTCATCCACACTAGGGCTGCACAAAATAGTAAACATTTTATTCGTGAGTATTTCTGAGTTTCCGAGCTCCAAGCGTTCAGCCTTGGTACTCAGTAAAATACTTGGTAAAATAAAACCGAGTACCGAGTTTTTTCCGAGTACCCTTATATAGGGGAAGGAAAAGCCCCGTATGTTGCTCATTCGAGGATTTTCTGAGTACCGAGTAACGGGCTGATTCCTTGGTACTCAGTAAAACCGAGTTGAATTCTGAGATACTTGGTGTAAACAGAAATTTTAAATACCGAGTTTCAGCACTAGTCCACACCCCTTACGAATTATTGTGATGTCATAACATTCCAAAGGGTCACGGGCACGTGAAGACCCGCAGGCAGTGGTGGGGCACAAGTCCTCCCCACCTGCCACCTTTCCACTATCTTTCCTAGAGCCTTTGGCCAGAAGACTTAGCCTGGGACCAGAACCCTTTGGGGACCTGAGGTTTGGCCTATGTTCTCCTTTAGTTTGCTTGTCTGCTCTGTTAAGGTTTTATTAAACAGGCGCTGAACTAAAGGAACCCTAATATTTAAACTGCTTTGTGCTATGCTGTGCTTTCTGGGGCTGATGAAGCCCCTTTCCCCTCACACCACACCAACAAAACACTGAAGAACCCCTCGTTCATCTCACTATTACACACCCCATCAACTCCAACATGGTTTGACCCCAGTAGAATTTTGAAAGGCCAGCATTCCAAACCCATTTGCTTGAGTGGAGTGTCAGGTCTGCATCTTACCACACTACAAGAATTGACTTAAAACTCTCAGGAGGATCAATGTCAGTTAGATTAAGCCTCTAAACTTTGCAAAAACAGGTGGAGGCAGGATGAGAAACAAGATTTTACAGAACCTGATCGGGGCAAAAACAGATTGCAGAGTTCTCTGTCGTAGCATTTTAAAATCAGGGACGGCCTTACCAAAGGGTGACCTGGGGCCACCACCTTGGGCCCCGCTCTTTCTGAGGACCCCGCCTTTTCACCAGGACAGGTTCTGGAGGCACCACTCCCTCTCCGTGGGGTGCCAAACATGACCACCTTCAGGGCACCGCAGGGGCTGCCCTCAAGGGAGAGGGGCCTCTGGAGCCCCCACATTTTATCTTCGCCCTGGACTCTGCAAATCCTAAGGCCAACTCTGTTTAAAATTTGCATTTACTTTCTATTTTAATCCTCTAAATTGAGAGCAAGGATGCTTTAAAAATATATCTACTATTAAAATTATAATATTGATATCGTACTTGCTGTAAGGAACCGATTAAGACACAGATAGACGGAATTATGGCTGAAAAGGATCAGCCTTTTTTATCCCTGGGGGATTTCCACGCTTATGGAACAGCGAACAGAGATTCACTGTGGGATTTTAAAGGCAGTGGATCTCTGTGCCTCATCCGGACTGCTCTTCAGGAGCCAGACCAGCAGCATGATGGCACAGTTACAAGCATGCACAAGATAGCACTGACCTGGCCTGCAGCTCTAGTTCATAAACAGCAGGACAGTGCCAATTTGGTCCTATGCAATACTCAAAAGACTGCTTCACACATGCACAAGATGGCATCACTTGCTGTTTGGCAGCCAGAAAAGCCAATCTGGATCTGATGAAATGAGGGCCAGATTGCGGCTGGCCTCCATTTCAACAGACCTGGATCAGAACAGGCAGATCCATCAGGGATGGAATCTGCCCCAAAAATCTGTTTCAGCTCTAGAATGGATGGTACAGTTGGTACATGAGGCTGGTGAGACATTTCTGGGAAATACATTTGATTGATTTGCTAACAGGAGCTTTAACGGGGCACAGGTCAGAGAAAAGTGGGCCACTGTTTGCCAGTCTGAGTACTTCTATTTGTATAGAGCCTAGCCACAACCAGGCTATGGTCTCCAAGTGTTTCCACAATAGGAACAACAATATTAAACTGCTGCACTGAAAAACTCTTGCATTAACTTGAGAATCAAAAACTTGAGTACACATCTGAGATAATCGCATTAAATTCCAAGTGCTATATAATCATCTTGTGATGTGCAGGTTGGGCAGTTGCTACAGAGTTATGGAGACATTACTGAGAAATTGTGCAGCTTTGTATGCCTTGTAAAATGGTTACATTTTCTTTTAACATGTAATTAAGGGCTTTAGTCTTGAGGAGAGAATAAAAGAATGAAGTGCGTTTCTGAAAGCCTTTTGTTTACCCGCATGTCACGTTGTGCAATAGGACACAAATGGGCACAACATAAAGTAAGTGCTGTTCAAAAACTACACCAGGATCTTGCTGTGCTTCATCTAGTGTAGGAAGGAATCTTCATTTTGGGTTATATGGAATTGATAGCAAAGAATCCATGATGGATGATCCTGAAAAGTTTGGACAAGCTGCCCAAAGTTCATAGACTTCTATTCAATCTCTTTCCATGGGAATCCCAGTTAGGGTGGCCATGTTGGTATATGCAACATCCATAAGTTAATGCCTGCTGTATTAAGAACAGTAATTGACTATAGAGCCACCATATGGCACTGCTAAGTTTATGGGTACATGGAAGGGAGATGGGGTTTTACAGTTGAATTCCTTTGTGTAACCGCTCCTTCTTCCCTTCTCTCTCATTGTGTGTGTCTCCAGTTTCCATTTTGTCTTCTTACTAGTGAGATGTAACTAAGGATCTGTGCCTGGAAAGTCTTAAGTAAAGTTCTGTTTTTAAACCTTCAGCTGCAGTTGTCCTTACTGATTGTGAATCAGTTATTACTCTGCAACAGGCCTGACCTCCCCTTTAAAAGAGGAAGCTTATGAAAAATAGATGGCTGCATTGGTTCCAGTGCAGCCCTGAACCACGTATTTTTCATAAGTGTCCTCTTTTAAAGGGGAGGTATGGCCACCCTAATCCCGGTAACTTTCTATATCTTTGAGGGAATCACTGCAAGTCATTACTGGGTGCGACTCTCTTGGGGACCGGTTGAAGAAGCATCTGATGGGATAATGATCCAATGAGTATGGGCTGATGGCTAGCAGCTTCCTCCTTTGCTCACTTGAGAGCAAACTAGGAGGAACCCCATGAAAGACTGAACCACAGCTCAGCGAGGAGGCCAAGTAGAGAATTCAAATAGTCTCGACTAGAAAACTTGCCTTCAAGAGCTAGACTGTATCTCAGGGGTACCCAGAGGGAATAAAGGCCTGCCTGAGGCCAGGAACTTGTCCTGAGCCCCATAGTACAATACCTCCCAACAGTCCCACACTACATGGGAACACTTCACATTTGCAGGAAGATCCCACAGAAGGTGAAAATAGACATGCGGCCGACACAGCAGTGACCTGACCTGTGCTGGGTTGAGAAACCACAGTAGACCTGATCCAGGCCATGTCATGGCACCGAACATGTGTGTCCGTGGCTGGGCTGCCGTCCCACCACCCACACGGCCAGGGGAGGGCTGCAATAGATATGCAAGCCACTCCCAGCACTCCACCATGCCAGCCAGCCATGACGGCTGGCCATGGTGAGCCCCAATCCGAGCCAGGTCATGGCAGGCCGCAACAGATGTGCTAGCCCTGTGTGGTCTGCTTTGGCCTGGTCAAGTGGGCTTTAGCCCACACTCTGACTTCAGGCATTTCATGAGCTCAGAGCCTGGGCTTAGCCACCGACACAGCCAAGGGCAATCCTATTCCATCCTGGGCCAACATCTGGTGATGCAAAACCAGATGTGCCGGTGGTCCACAGGCCAAAGTGGGCCACAGCAGGACTAAGTGGGCCACCCTTATATCTGTTTTTATTTTTACCGAATCTTCCCTTTGCAGGGCAACACCCTGTTTTTGGAGGCAGACATTGTTACAGCACTGGGGCTCCTGGCATATAGTCATCACCAAAAGACTGGGTGGCCAAGCTGCCACCACCAATAGAGCCAAGGCCAGTGCTAACATATAGGCGACACAGGCCTAGGGCGGTAAAAATGGAGCAGGGAATGGGGGGGGGGGTGTCTCCAAGTCTTACTGAGGTCAATGCAGCTTGTGCCTTTACTAAACAGCCAGAACATTACAGCCTAATATTCCAGCTTTCATCTCCTGCCCGTAACGCTAACACTCCGATTTTATTAAATGAGCAATGCTAGTCACAATCCATATGGATTAAACAGAACCTAAATCAGGTGATGTTACTAAAGAAATTATTTCGATTGTAAGAAATTCTAAACCTCTTTAAAAAAAACAAAAAAAAAAACACCACCAGGCTAATGCTCTTCATTATTAAGAATCACAGAGCAAGAAATGGAAGCTTTTACATTTCCATGCTAATTCCTGTGGCTTTCTTTTAATAAATGAGACCTTTAAAATTAAGGTCCTGTGGATTCTTCTATGTGGAAGGACTTGACGCTTAAGAGAGGGGGTTTAAATGGCGTCTCGGGCCAAATCTTTCTTTTCTCACCACACTGCTCTGTGAACGGACCCTGGTTCCCTCCATGCCAACACCCAACACAAACTCCATTTAGGCAGCTGTAAGTTCCACTAGTGCAGTGGTTTCCCCCCCCAATGATTTGGGACCCACCAGCAGGTTCTGGAAGGGTCTTGGGTGACACCAAGGGTGAGACTAGGGTGGCCATACCACCCCTTTAAAAGAGGACGCTTATGAAAAATACATGGTACAAGGCTGCACTGGAACCAATGCAGCCCTGAACCATGTATTTTCCATAAGTGTCCTCTTTTAAAGGGGAAGTATGGCCACCCTGGGTGAGACCCAGGGCAGTCTTGGGACCTCACCTACCCTAGTGGGAGATGTACCGCTGTTGCTGCTCCTGCCACATTCCCCCCGGCTGCTTATTTTAGCCACACGTGGTGCCACTGATATTTATTTATTTGTTTATATTTATTTTAAAACTTATACCCCGCTTCCTCCAACCCTAAAGCAGCTTGGGGTGGCTCACAACATGTTAAAACCATACATTAAAACAATACAAAAAGGGTTACTAAAACAATCAGTTCATTATTAAAACAATAAAGGAAGTAGACCCACTGGTGAAAACCCACCCTCACTCCCCCCTGCCCCAAAGACCTGGACAAAAAGCCAGGTGTTACAGGCCCAACAAAAGGCCAACAAGCTGGGAGCCAGGCGAGTTTCCTCTGGAAGGGAGTTCCACAGCCGTGGTGCAACCACCGAGAACGCCGTCTCCATCGTG
>QEPC01005362.1:828996-848427 GCA_003113815.1 Sphenodon punctatus
TCTCTGCAGGGGCAGGCAAGGAGGCACGTTCGCTGAGGAGACAGCCACCACACCGCGAACAAAAAAGTTTTTTAAAACTCTGCAGATGCGCAAAAAGCAAAATGGTCACCAGAGCCATTCTACAAACGTGCAGCCCTTTTCCAAAACAGCACCAGCAGCGTCAGTCCCATTTTGGAAAAGGGCAGACATTCTTTGCGTGTGCCACATGGCCTAAGTGGCCATTTTGCACATGCACATACCAGTTTTTCAGTTTCCTTGAGATTCTCGCGCCATCTCAGAATGTTACCAAGATCTTGTTGAGATCTTGGTAACGTTTCCCGATTCTCGCAAGAATCTCATGAGAGTCCGTTCTCGAGCCAACCCTAGTTGGAGCTGCTGCAAAGCTGATGGGAATGAAGTGGGATCTGTCTTTAGCGACGCACTTCAGGGCTATTCAAGGGAGGCAAAGCAAGGTTTGACAAAGTCACAGCCATGGGCAGTGCTGGAATTTTCTTCTGGGGGGACAGCAGAAAGGAGCAGAACAAAGAGGTGCTCTCACATTCTTTCTGATATGTTCCCATCCCACACGACATCACCATGCTCTTACAGGAAGGGAGGCATAGCCACAGCAAGAAGGAGCTGAAGAATTCCCTTGTCACTCTCCTTTTCACCATGGCTCTGCCCCTTATGGGAGATTGTCATATCAGGGCAATACAAAGGGCCATGGGTTAAGAGAAGTCAAGGATGGGTACATGCACCCCCTTTCTGCCAGGGTCCCTGGTCATAGCCCCACCTGATGACCCATCATTCCTCAGCACTCATCCCTGCCGCACAGTCAACCTCAGTCCTTGAGCTTTCCACATCATTCCAGTGGCATACTATGCTAATACACCTCTTCCCCCCCCCTCAGCATCACCTTTTATTCCAGTCCTGGGACTTTCTTAAACGGACATTGCCCATTGTTTCAAAAGGTCGGTCTAGTAACTTCAAACTTGTTGGGTGGTTTGTGCTGTGATCAAACTCTTACGCCGTACACACACACACACACACACACACACATATATACAGGATAGTGCTGATGAAAAACTCTGCCCTTTGACTCTTGAGAAAGTTCCAGATTATGCAAAGTCAAGTCCCATTGGAGTCAGTGGGCTTTGGGCTCATGGATTGTTGATTTAGGCTTCAAGCTAAAATAAGAAGTTGGGTGAAATCCTAGCACCAATGAACTTCCTGGAAGTGCTGCTGCTGCCCTCAGCTTCAGTGAAGCCAGGATTTCCTCATTATTTATTTACCTGGATTTCTTAGCTGCCCCCTCCTGCCACAGCAGCTAGGAGCGGCTTACAACATGATAAAATACAATGAAAACACACCTAATAAAAATACAATATAAAAATATAATTTTAAACCACAGAACATAGGCAGAGCCACAACCCCTTCCCCCCATCCCTCTCGCCAAATGCCTGGTGGAACAGCCAGGTCTTACACTGTCTTTGGAAAGAGGGGAGGTCTGGGGCCAGGCAGACCTCCATTGGGAGGGGGTTCCACAGCTGCGGTGCGGCCACTGGGAACACCCCCCTCATCGTCGCCACCCAGAATACCCAGGGGACTCTGAGGGAGGAATCTCTGGCCAACTGCAGGGGTCAGTCCAGGACCTGGGGAGTGAGGCGGTCCAACAGGTATGCAGGGCCCAGGCCATTTAGGGCTTTGTAAGTCAAAACCAAACACTTTGAATCGAGCATGGTACAGTATGGGCAGCCAGTGCAGAGAATGAAGCACTGGTGTAATGTGCTCTTGGTGACCCATTCCTGTCAGGAGATGGGCCAATGCATTCTGCACCAGCTGCAGTCTCCAGACCATCACCAAAGATAGCCCTACGTAGAGCGTGTTGTAATAGTCCAGTCTTGAGGTAATGAAGGCATGGATGATGGTGGCCAGGTCAGTGTCGGAGACATACGGCCGAAGCCGTTGCACCAGATGTAACTGGTGAAATGCTCCTCTCGCCATGGCCTCCACCTGGATATCCAGGCAGAGCTGTGAATCAAGGAGCATCCCCCAGACTACAGACCTGAGGAGCCAATGGACGGCAGACCCCATCAATGAATGGTGCCACCATGCCCTCGGCCCTACCCACCACCATCACCTCCATCTTGTCAGGATTCAGCTTCAGACAATTCGCCCTCATCCAGTCCCCTATAGCCACCAGACACTGGGTAAGCACTGAGACGGCTGGGTCTGGGTCAGTTGAAAAGGACAGGTGAAGTTGGGTGTCAGCAGCATACTGATGGCACCACACACCAAACTCTCAGGTGACCTCACCAATGGCTGCATAACGTTGAACAGGAGAGGGGACCGAATAGAACCTTGTGGGACTCCACACAGGAGGTGCCAGGGGGAAGATGAACAATCCCCCAGCACCACACGCTGAGTTCTCCCAGCCAAGAAAGAGCGGAACCATTCAAGAACAGTTCCACTCACCCCAGGTTGGTCCCACAAGCGAGTCACCAACACCTCATGATCAATGATATCAAATGCAGCTGAATGATCTAACAGGATCAACAGGGTCAAATGACCCTGGTCCAACTCACGGTGAAGGTCATTGACCAAGGCCACAAGTGCAGTCTCAGTGCCAAAACCCGGACTGCGAGGGATCCAGAAAACTGACCCGGTACAGATGCCCCTGAAGCTGTCAAGTCACGACCCATTCCACAACCTTCCCTAAAAAGGTCGATAGCTGGCCAGGGAGTCAACGTCCAATGTTTTTTTTAGAAGAGGCCACACCACCACCTCCTTGAGGCAGTCCAGCACCCTGCCATCCCTAAGGGAAGCGTTGACCACCCCAACCACCAACGGCCCCAACGTCTCCCAGCTGGCCTTAACCAGCCAGAACGGGCAGGGATCTAATTCACGAAAGGTGGCCCTGACCACCCCCAAGACATCCGCCACATCAGCAGGCAATATCCACTGGAACGGATCCCATAAAACAGGATAAGGCGGGACCTCCATTACCACTGGTTCTCCCATTGCCACAAATGCGGTGTCCAAGTCATGGTGAATTCAGGCAATTTTATCCACAAAAAAGTCAACAGAAGTGTCACAGCGAGCACTGGAGAATTCTAGTTCCAGGCGGAGGGAGGCTGGACTGACCAACCCCCTCACTACCCGGAAAAGCTCATCTGGACATGACTTTGCAGATGCTATGAGTGCAGCAAAAGAACCTCCTCTTTGCTGACAGCAAAGCCACAACATAGGTATGTAACGGCATTAAAGACAAATTTTCCATCTATCCACGAAACTGAGAATTTATTATTATTATTTATTGTTATTTTAGATTTATAACCCTTCTCCCAAAGGATTCAGAGTGGCTACAACAACAATAAAATTCATCACAAAGAAATACAAATTAAATACAAAAACCCCATTTAAACATTACACAAAGTTTAAAAACCATATTAAAATTTATTTATTTATTGGCATTTTTATGCCGCCCCCTCATGCCCACGGCATTTTGGGGTGGCTAACAATATGATAAAACAATAAAATACATTAAAACCAACATCACTTTTAAAATAATTTAAACCCCCCCCCCGACCCTAACCCTAGCCTCCAATTCCCCAGATTCCCCACCCCACCAATCTCCCCCATTTACCCCTCCCTCCAAAGGCCTGGGCGAACAGCCTTTGGAGGGGAGAAGAAAAAAGGAGAAGAAAAATTACCGTCTTTTCCTTCCCAGCCACCCCCATTTCCTGTACCACACCAAGAAAACTCATGTCCATGCCCCTCTCTCACTGGGGGGCGGGGGGACTGCGACACCCCTCCACCTCTAATCCCCCATGCCTCTAATCCCCCAGTCCTCCGAGGGAGGCTTCCCCACCGCTTGCTGTACTCTGCTTTTGCGGCAGGTGTCGCCTCCCCATCTCTTATGGAGATGCCTCATCTTCTATGTTTTATTCTAACCTATGCACGGCACTGTGACAATTATAACTTGAGCAATGCTCTCCCCCTTTCTAGCCTAACGGGGCAAGATCCAATCAAACCAAATAGCCCGACACTATGAGGAAGGCAAAAAAACGGGAATCCTTAAGCCAATTGGGTTCCCACCAAAATTCCTTCCTGGCCCCACTAGGTGACCGAGTTATACCACAGGGGTTTTGGGGAGGGCGAGAGGGTGCTGCTCGGTTGCCCTCACCGCCTGAATGAGGAGGTGATTCGGCAGTTACTTGGAGCCCCGCCCCTACTCTCGGGCAGTGCCCCAATCAGCAACAGCGCTTTTTGCAACAAGCCAGTCAGGGCTGCCTAGCAACCCTGGCCAGGTAATTGCAAGTGGTGGCCCTTGTCTTTTACTGCCCGCAGGGCAGCCCGGCTGCACCCTCAGGCAGACACTGCACACCTCCCTCGCTCTCCCCACCAACATCACCTCCGTCTTATCGGGGTTGAGCTTCAGTCTGCTCTGCCACATCCATTCCGCCACGGCCTCCAGACACTGGGATAGTACCGAGACAGCAGAGTCTGGGTCAGTTGAAAAACAGGGGACTGGGGGGTGATTTTTTTGGGGGGGGGAAGGGGCGAGCAGCCAGGTTTGATAACACAAACGATAGCCCGGCTGCACCCTCAGGCAGACACACACACGGTGGTATAACTGGTCCTGCTCCATTCTCTGAGGTGGGGCACGCACGGCAAGGACCCTGTTGCAGCCAGGTAGGGCTTGCAAAGGGGCCATTCTCTGCAGGAGGCTGGAGGCCTCTATCCACTAGAAGGCAGGGGTGGGGGGCAGTCCCAGCCCCTGATGCCATGCCCCCAGCAGCACCTTCCCTCCCTGATGGAGACTGGAGACCCCCATCCACTGGAATATATTTAGTGATCATTTTTTTAAAAATGATTTATCAGTAACATTGTGACATCAGTGTTCAAAGTGCTTTGCAATCCTTTTCTGGTTCACCCCACAGAGTCCTGCACAGGCTCCAAAATCCAGTCTGAGCCCAGCTGCGTGGGGACTCACCTGAACTCACTCCTAACACAGGTGAGCTCTTCCATGCCTGATATATAATGAGTTAGCCCTGCCTCCGCACAGTGCTATAACATCACGGTGCTGTACGTGGTCAGGAAAGGAGTGGTGGAATGCCTTAACTCCACCCCTTTCATGATGTAGCCTTGTCCCCACAGAACACCAGGACATCACAGCACTGCACAGGGCCAGGGAAAGGGTGAGGTTAAGGCATTACTCTTGACTTGACCCCACTCACAGCGGAGCCCAACCCAGTCCAAGTCTGAGGGGCTTGAGCCAGGAAGGGCTTGCAGGGCTCTACTATTCCCATTTTACAGAGAGGGAACTGAGGTTGCAAGACAGTGGCCCTTTTTACACGGGCTGTGGTGCGGGCACGTCCATTTGCACCATGGTCCATATACACTGGGGGGGGGGTAGACAGGTGCACACCCATCTACACCCACACACGGAGGCACCTCCATTTTTGCCGGTGCCTCCATGCATGGGGGATGGGTCTGCATGCATGTGGATGAGATTGTACACCCCCACCCCTGCAGAATTTACATGGGTGGCACCCACGCATGAACACCCACAAATCTGGGTGTTCATAAAAAGAGCCAGTGATTTGCCCAAGGCCACACAGCAAGTTTATAGTTAAAATGGGAGTTGAACCTTGGTCTCCCGTACCAAAGTCCAACCCAAAGTCTTCACAGCTATCCTGGCTGTCAGGTTCTTGCAAGGCGTTGTAATCAAACTTTTGGAAACAATAGTGTCCCAACAGTAGCATTTTACCTCCAATAAATGCATATTTCAGCACTTGTGGAAGTGAGGGGACTAACTAGAGAAATATAGTGTGAACAGATGCTGCGCTAGCTTCTTCTAAATAGTTGTCAGCTATTCTAGGACCCATTTCTATAAACCCTGACACACAAGTAGTCCTGTCAGTTTCAATGAGTTACTCAGAGGAGCAAGGATTGCTCCTTTGAGGAAGGATCATCTCCTTTCTGAAGCGGCAACTGACAGATTATGCCAAGTTGGAGGGGGTGGAGGTTGTAAATGTGCAGAATACTGTAATTTTGGCATACTGATCATTATTATAGTCAGTAGCAGAAGCCTGCATGGTACGCAGATCCCCTTTAGCTGAGTTATACAAAGCATATTAAACACACTTGGGGACTCAACGAATAGGATGAAAAGTGTCAAGACAAAAAATGTCATGTAGCCAAGCTTACAGTGTTAAACAGAACTCTGAAAGATGAACTTGTCAAGAAAACAACCTGACCCTGAATATGGCACAGTAATAATTGGAAGGTGCTGATGATAAAAATTGCAATAGTAAAATTAAAACCACCCTTTCCCCTGCTGGTGCATCAGTGACGGCCTTGTAATAAATAGAACCCAATCCATAGAGACACGTTGGACCCTGCCTGTACCGACAGAGTCCCTATTTCTACAGTAATAGCCCTTTTAGAAAAGGGTGTTATCCTCATCTGAAAGATGGAGAACGGAGGCACCGAGATTGAGAGTCTCTACACACAAAATGCTCCTTTCCTGGGGGCAACGTAGCCGTGTGTAAGGCTACGCCTCGGTGTGAAGCTGTTCCTATGACTCTTGCTATCTCTAGGTAACTTTAACCCTATAAAAGTAGTCACACAAATAAGGCACAATCCTGACTGAAGCCAACAGGAGTTTAGCCATTGATTTCACTGGAACCAAGGTTGTCCCACAATCCTCCACTCACACTCCATATAGCCTATGGGATAATGTACTGGATGTGGCCCTGGGATATCAGGGTTCACATCCTGACTTAGCTATAAACTCAGAGGGTGTTGTTGGATATTAATTATTATTATTAACAAACATTTATATAGCACCAGCAGTGTACCTGGCACTTTACAAAGTAATAAAATAGACACGGTCCCTGCCCCTAGGGCTTACAATCTGAGAGACAGGAGCTGGGGGAGAGACATAGGAAGGGGAACAGAGGGAGAGACAAGGGTCACTATCTCTCAGCTTCAATTTGCCATCTGGAAAATAGGAAAAACAACCACCTACCTCACGGGCTGTTGTGAGGATAAGCTAGATGTAAAGTGCTTTGAACACTGTAAGTGCGACAGAAATAAAGTACCAGTAGACAGGCCCCTCATATCCCTAACCAATAGAATGTTTTCATAAAGGTGAGTGGCCTCTGAAGTTCTCCATTGGCTGCTGAGCTGAGCCTACAGGTGCCCAGAACTCCTGGACTCCCACTAATTTCAGCACCTGGGCCCTAGCTGCTGAAGGAAGAGCTCCACTTTCCAGCCCTGTCTTCCTAATCATTCTTTGCTGATACAAATCAGATGCCGGAAGAGAGCTAAAGTGAACTTATTAAGGCCATAATGGGACTTAATTAGGGCACACAATTACATTTCAGTCACACTCAAATGGAATATCCTTTTGGCACGCTGGCTGCTGTGTCAGTCTCTAGATATTATTTGTCGGCCAGCACCAAAGTTTAAGATTCTTTAAAAAAAAAAAAAAAAAAAAAGGAACTGCAGCCTGGTGGCTTGTGGGGGAAGGGGTTTATTCACTAATTAATTGACACAGATCTTTAGCTGGTGTAAACTTACCTCAGAGGAGTATCTCTGATTCTCACCAGCTGATGTTCTGGTTTAAAAAGATAATAATAACTACCTCTCAAGACAACCTATAAACAACCAGCGTGGGTTCCCCAGGCAAGCAGCAGCTGCTCAGACTCCACTGGCGTGGGTAGCTGGGACCGTACCTTGCACACTTGCATTATTATTATTTTCCAAGACAATTGCAACTCAATTACAGCATCCTTGCAGTCTGCATCCCCCCCAGCAACAAAACCTACTGGCTTTGAGTCTTAACCAAACGGAAGGCAACCCATGCCCCTTAACCAAACCAACCCCCCAAAGCTCCGTGCATGTGCCCGCCAGCAACTGCAAGATACAGAGATTACAGTGGTGAGGGTGGAGGGGGAGTGACCTCATTTTGCCTTAGGAAGCATATTCCAATCAACCGACCTTTGATGCCAACTCCGATTATTCATGGTTTTAAAAAGCAGAAGGCTGGGAAGGGGAGGGGGCGAGAAATGTGGCAGCGGCACAGATTCAGCAACCCCCCCCCCCCCATACAATGAAGAAAGGGGGGGGAGGCAATCAGTGAATCCCCCTGCACATGTGCCCTGCCCTGTCCCCTCTCGCTTTGCAAGGCTGCTGCTCCAGGCGGCTGAGAATGAATGGATGGATGGTGCATGCGATCTCGCTCGCTCTCCCTTACCTCGAGGAACACAAAGAGCCACAGCATGGGGATGAAACTCATCTGGGGGCTGCTCCTTCCCCCGAGTAGATTGCCGATCATCGAACCGCCTGGACCGCGGCGATCTCTCAGCCAGCCAGCACAGCTTGGGGAAGGGGGTCTCTGCGCTCTGGGGGCGGCTGGCTCCCAAACTGTTGGTAACAATGGCGAGCTGCTGCCTCTGCAGCATCAGATGATTTGCAGCCCCGGCTTCTGCTCTCCTCAGCGAAGACACATCGTCCCTATCCCCTCCCGCTTGTCCTGATTTTATTGGGGGCTGGGGGGTTGAGTTGCTTCAGTTTCTCTGAATTAGACTCTCAATGGACAGGGGGTTCTGGGCTTGCTACGCTTCCCCCCCTTTCCCTGGAAGGGCAGAAGGGTGGTCTGGTCAGCTGAGCCCGCAGTTTTCCTCTGCTCTGATCCGCCTCGCTTCCTCTCTCCCTGCTGCCTTGCATTGACTGAACGAGGAGCCTTCATTCCAGGCGCAGAAACTAAACTGACCAGCAGCTTCCCACCTCCCCGAGTCTGCGCCCACCTCCCAACCTCACCCCTTGCGATCGCTCCACCCCCGGCCTTCCCAGACCCTGCCCCCCCAGCCCACCTCTGTCACCGTCAGATTCTCACGCGAACACTCCAAAGTGCACAAAGCGAAAAGGCATCCCTAGTTCTCCTCTTTCCCTTGCTGTCAGTCAGCTACCAAATCAGCCAGCCACAGAGCTCCTAGAGCTAGCTTTCCAGGCAGAGAGAGAGTCCATTCAAAAAAGAAGGGCTCCTCATTAAAGGGGAGGGGGGTTCTTTTCATTCTAGGAAGAAATTAAAACTTATTTCCACCCTGAATCAAGAAGAGAGGGAGAGATTCCCTGAAAAAATTGGGGTGGAATAAAAATACCCTGAAAAATTTTGGGTCCTTTAACCTGTAGACACGGAAATTTCATCAAAAAATAAAATTTTATAACTTTGGTCTTTTGAGGAAGCTAGCATTAATTTTCCATCAAAAAGTTGGTTTGGAAATTTCCTGATTATCGTATGGGTCTAGAGATTGTACCTTGACCTGTTGGGTTAGCCGAAAGGTGGAAAACCTCAGGTCCAGGGGCCAAATGCAGCCCACCGTTTGTTTTTATTTGGCCCCTTTTCCAGTGCCTAGATCTGGCCCCTGGTTCCAATACCAACAGCCTAAAAGACTGAACTCAGAAGGGAGCAGAGATGAGGGCGTGTGCTTGGGTGGGGAGCAGACCCATGGCACAGATCCGTGATCTGACGTCCTCTCCCTGAGCGCACCTTTTGTGTGCCACCGCCCCAAATTCTATGTAGCCCTGGGAGCTTGTACTGGTTTAGCGGGGACCACTCCACACTAGCTCTCTGTTTTAAGAATCACAATGGCTTTATCCCACCGTTGATTCTGTACAAGTGGATCTGCGGGTCTTCACCCACATGAAGCCTCATCAAAGTCCATGGATGTTTTTAGACAAGTGCCTCCCCACCAAGCACCCACCCATCATGCATGGCAGGTGGGTGATTGGTGGGGAGGCAATGTTGCGGGGCTGCATAGGGCACCAGTGCATCCCTGCAACATTCATGGTGGGTGAGTGATTAGTGGCTATTGTAGGGAGGCGCTTATCTAAAAACACCCCATATCTACTTATAAAATCATAGAATCATGGGCTGGAAGGGTCATCCGGTCCAACCGCCTGTGCCCAGGCAGAATGAATTATATTATTTATGCCATCCCTGGCTGATGTTTCTTCAGTCTCTTTTTCAGAACCTCCAAGGAGATTCTGCATCAGTTTTCAATTCCCAACTACTCAAACAATGAGAACATTTCCACTAAGCCCTACCCTCCTTGCAAGTTAGTCCCATGGCATCTTATTCTGCCCTCAGTGGCACTGGAAAATAACTTTTCTTCACTTGCTTTATGGCAGCCCTTTAAATATTTTAAAACTGTTGTGCCCACCACACCATCGTCATCTTTTCTGTTAGTCAAGCCTACCCTTTTCCATCTGCATTTTCACCCAGTGTGTGTATATCAAAGATGTGGCAGCCAAAGCTGGGCCCAACATTCTCCAGATGAGGTCTTACTAGACCAAGTCGGGCTTTCTGTCTCTTGGATACAACACATCTGTTAATGCAACACAAAGTGACATTTGCCTTTTTGGCAACAGCATCAGGTGAATGACTCAGAGTCAGTTTATGATCCACTATAACTCCAGATCCTTCTCAGCCAGTGCTACTGTCTAGCCACGTATCCCCTATTCTCTATTTTAAATTTGGTTTTATTTCCTTTCCTCGGAGTGACATTTTATATTTGTCTTTGTTGAATTTCATTTTATTGTTCCAGACCAGTTCCTCCAGTTTGGTGTGATCATACGGAACTCTCATTTCTGTCCTCCAATCCGTTTTAAATGCCTCCCTGTTTTGATACTGCCCTCCTTTCTCTGATACTCTTATGTTCCTCATTAGTATCTGATCACCTCACGGCCTTTTATGCAGGGTGAAGAACCTCAAGCCTGGGGGCCAAATGCAGCCCCTGGCTAGTTTTGATTTGGCCCCTGGATCTAGTTCCTGCACCCAAGCACTGAAAGACTGAGCATGGGTTAAGGAAGCAGAAATAACAGTATGCACACAAGGATAGGGGACAGAGCCGTATCCCAGATTCAGGATCTGGACCCTCCTCTTCCTGACTGATCTATATAACTCTAGATTTAATCCTAGTTAAGAGGAAGGTTAAATACTAATAGGGAGATGTCCAGCAGCAGGGTGGGGGGCTGTCTAGTGTTTTGCACCCAGTGTAACATGTATGATTATCTTCCTCTTGGGGCGAGGAGGTCATATGTGTGCTGTTCATGCAAAGAGATCTTGGTTCTCAGAGAACATGTGCGGCCTCCGGGGGCTAGAGTGGCTGAGCTGGAGGAGCTGAGGCAGATTCAGATGTTTATAGGAGAGACTTTTAGGAACATAATAGAGCAATCCCACCTCCACCCCTGCAGCCCGTGCACTGTTTTGGGGGATGAAGGTCTTGGGGAAGGAAGGCATCAAGCCGGTATGGTGGGAAATGATCCTGTAGCTGGGACCTGCCTTTCAGATGATGTCATAGTATCTTCTCACACCGAGGATACTTCTCCAGGGGAGGGGACCCCAACTGACAGGAATAGGATGACTGTAGTAGTGGACAAATCGATAATTACAAATATAGATAGCTGGGTTTGCAATAGTTGCGTGGGTTGCATGGTCAATTTCCTGCTGGGTGTGAGGGTTGCGGACCTCACAAAAACACCTAGACGGGATTTTAGCGAATGCTAGTCATGGTCCATGTTGGCACCAACAATATAAGAAGCTCTAGAAAGGAGGTTCTGGAGGTTGAATTTAGACATCTAGGAAGGAGGTTGAAATCTAGAGCCTTCAGGATAGCATTCTCTGAAATGCTTCCTGTTCCATTTGCAGGATCCCAGAGGCAGGCTGCGCTCCGGAGTCTCAATGTGTGGATGAGACGATGATGCAGGGAGGAGGCATTTAGATTTGTTAGGAACTGGGGGACCTTTTGGGGAAGAGGGAACCTATACCGGAAGGATGGGGCTTCATCTGAACAAAAATGGAACCAGACTGTTGGTGCTAAAAATCAAAAAGACGGTAGATGAGTTTTAAAACTAAGATCTGGGGGAAAGCCAACAATTGCTGTGGAGCATGTGGTTCAAACGGAGGCAGCAACACAAAGAGATGCCACCATTAATAATGATACAGTGCATTCCGGTAAAGAGGACAGGAAAGGATCAGAGGGAGAACAGGCAGGCATTCATATGGAATAGATTAATTTAAATACTTTCAAATTAAATGAAATATGCAATAGCAAACACCAGAATAAGAATAAAAAGAAGATGCTTACGTGTCTGTATACAAATGCTAGAAGTCTAAAAAGGAGAATGGAAGAATTAGAGTGTTTGGCACTAAATGAAGATATAGACATAATGGGAATGTCAGAGACCTGGTGGAATTAGGATAATCAATGAGACACTGAATACCAGGGTACATATATTGAAATAACAGAGTAAATCAAGCTAGTGGGGGTGGAGGTGGCACTATACGTTAGAGTTAGCATTGAGTCAAGCAGAATCAACACTTTAGAGGACCGGAAATGTATTCTGGAATCTCCATGGAAAGAAATTACATGTGAAACAGGGAAGTGCATAATAGTGGGGACTATACTATCAACGCCCTGATCAGGACGGTGAAACTGACCATGAAATGCTAATGGAGATCAGACAGTCTACTAAAGTTGGAAACAGTAAGAACGGGTGATTTCAATTACCCTAATATTGACTGGGTGAATGTCTCCTCAGGGTGTGATGCAGAGGTAAAATTTCTAGATGCCGTAAATGACTGCTTCTTGGAGCAGCTGGTCCTGCAACCTAGGAGAGGAGGAGCTACTTTGGATCTGGTCTTAAGTGGAGCACAGGGCCTGGTGCAAGGGGTAACGCTGGTAGAGCCACTTGGTAACAGTGACCATAACATAATCAAATTTGACATAGCTATAGGAGAGAGATACACACACACAAAGAACAAAACTACTGCTGTAATATTTAACTTTAAAAAGGGAAACTATGCAAAAAATGAGGGAACTAGTTAGAGGGAAACTAAAAGGAGCAGTTGCAAGAGTTACATTCATGCAAGAGTCATGGAGATTATTTAAAAACACCAGTTTGGAAGTGCAGATGAAATGTAGGCCATTTTTATGAGGGGGGTGCTTGGGGGGGATGGGTGTACTTGCGCCATGGGTGGAGGTCCCTTTACATGGACACCCACCCACCTCCACCTCCTCTGGTTTTCCAGATGGCCCCATGGATGGAGATGGGTGGGCGATGGTTGTAGGTGGGTGGAGATGGGTGTGCGCCGGGAGCATGCACGCCCACTCACCGCCTGTGGTGTTTACACGAGCACACCCCCATCCCCACACCCACCACTGGCCTGTTTCCACGGACGCCCCCCGCACACCCGCCGGAACACCCAGCGGTGGGTGGGGCCATCTGTGTGAAAACGGCCATATTCCGCAAATAAAAGTAGCAAGAGGACCAAACGATTATCAGTGTGGCTAAATGGAGAGGTGAAGGAAGCTATTGGAGCCAAAAAGACATCCTTTGAAAAAAACTGAAAAGCTAGTCCTAATGAAGTAAATAGGAAAGAGCATAAGCATTGCCAAATTAGATGTAAAAGTTAATAAGACAGGCCAAGAGAGAATTTGAGGAGCAACTTGCTAAAGATGCAATAAATAATAATAAAGGCTTTTTCAAGCAGATCAGAAACAAGAAGCCTGCTAGAAAGTCGGTTGGGCCATTGGATGACCAGGGGGTGAAAGGAGCACTCTGGGAAGATGGGAACATTGCAGAGAAGCTGAATGAATTCTTTGCTTCAGCCTTCACTGTTGAGGATGTTGAGGAGATACCCATGCCAGACTGAGTCTTTGTAGGTGAAGAATCGGAAGAATTGTCATACATAAACAAGTGTGACTTTGAAAGAAGTTCTAGAGCAGGGGTGCACAACATACGACCCCCGGGCCACATGTGGCGCGCATTTGCTTGTTTTGAGGCCCATTTTCGAATGGGTCTCTGTTATTGTGTGAGGCCCAAGCTGCCACTGCCGTGTGCTCCACCCCCCCTCACCGGAAGCAGGCTTGTGTTGTGGCTTGATGCCCCACCCCCTCCCCTAGTGCGCTGCTGCACAGTGTGCGGGAAATGCTGTTTTGTCTGCATCGGCACGCTGGGGAGTACCACGTGGCGCCGGTGTGGTCAGTTCGGTCTGGAGTGGTGAGGAGCACGTGACCAGGGAGTCGAGCCGAGAGGAGCCTTTCCCTGCATCAGCTAGCAACCCAGTGGGAAAGCACTCAGGGCTGGAGCCAAGCAAGTCCAGGGAGCCAAGCCTCGGCCCCGGGCAACGGAGTAAGGAACTTGGAGGGGCCCCCAGCCGCCTCATCAGAGTCACCCCCACAGTGCAGAAGCTGTGAGTGCGAGGGGGGAGCAGAGCTCCTTATTGCTGCTGCCGCCACTGCCTATATCCCTGGCCCCAGCTCCTTCACAGTGCCGCTTCTGCCGCCACCTGGATCCTCGGCCCCGGCTCCTTCGTGCCACTGCTGCCACCTGAATCCCTGACCCCTGCTTCTTCAGCTGTTGCTGCTGCCATTTCTGCTGCCTTTGCCTCTATCTTGAACCAGGGTCCGCTGCTGCTTGTCCCGCCCAAGGCAAGTGGGGATAGTTTGGTGGGTTTGCCCCTGTGCACCCTGTCTGCTAGGTTCATGGGAAAGGTGCCAGCTTTGTTTTGCCATGTAATGGCACTGGTTTGTGTTTGCCCCTGCATACCCTTCCCTTTAGGTTTGTGGGGGAGGTGCGAATTAGGGGCAGGACTATACAAATTAGGGGTGTGTCCATGCAAATTATGGGTGGGGTTATGCAAATTAGGGGCTAGGCCACATGCGGCCCAGGGTTGGGTCCGAACCAAATTTTCCATCCCTCTGGACGAATCAAGTTAAGCACCCCTGTTCTAGAGCAAATTGACAAACTAAATAGTAACAAATCACCAGGACAAGATGGTATTCATCCCAGAGTTCTGAAGGAACTCAGATATGAAGTTGCAGACCTACTATTGGTAATTTGTAACCTATTGCTAAAATTTGCCGCTGTTCCAGAAGATTGGAGGGTAGCAAATGTAACACCAATATTTAAAAAGGGCTCTAGAGGTGACCCTGGAACCTACAGGAGCCTGATATTGGTGCCGGGCAAACTGCTGGAAACAGTTGTTAAGAACAGAATTACTGAGCATAGTGATAGACATGGCTTAATGGGGAAGAATCAACATGGATTTCGGAAAGGGAAGTCATGCCTCAATAATTTATTGGAATTTTTTGAGCGGCTAGATAAGCATGTGGATAAGGGTGAGCTGGTTGATATAGTGTACCTGGACTTTCAGAAAGTGTTTGATAAAGTCCCTTGTGAGAGACTCTTGAGAAAATTAAAGAGATATGGGATAAGAGGGAGTGTCCTATTGTGAACTGGCAACTGGTTAAAAGATAGGAAGCAAAGAGTAGGACTAAATGGTCAGTTTTCACAGTGGAGAAAAGTAACTAGTGGAGTGTTCCAGAGATCTGTACTGGAACCATTGTTTAATATATTTCATTAGTGACCTGGAAAAGGGTGTTAAGAGTGAGGTGATCACATTTGCAGATGACACAAAGTTATTCAAGGTAGTTAAAACCCAAGCAGACTGAGGAATTGCAGGAGGATCCACTGGGTGACTGGGCATCTAAGTGGCAGATGAAATTTAATGTGAACAAGTGCAAAGTGATGAATTTAGGGGGAAAGAATCCAAACTATATGTATGCAGTGCTGGGTTCTAAATTAGATGTTACCACTCAGGAAAAGGATCTTGGAGTCCTTGTGGAAATCCTCAGCTCAGTGTGTGGTGGCGGCAGTGAAAAAACCAAACAATGTTAGGAATCATTCAGAAAGGGATAGAGAATAAAACTGAAAATATTGTAATGCTTCTATATAAATCTATGGTATACCTGGAGTATTTTGTGCAGCTCTGGTCGCCTCATCTCAAAAAAAGACATAGTAGAACTAGAAAAGGTACAGAGCAGGGCAGTAAAAGTGATCAAAGGGTATGGAACAGCTCCCCTATGAAGATAAGCTTGGTAGGTTGAGACTCTTCAGCTTGGAGAAAAGATGATTGAGAGGGGAGCGGTTATTTACCCTCTCTAGCTCTGTACTAGAACAAGGGGACACACCATAAAATTAACTGGCAGCAGATTTAAAACAAATAAGAGAAAGTATTTTTTCACTCAGCTCACAATTAACTTGTGGAATTTGCTGCCAGAGGAAGTNAAATCCGCCCCTGGCGGCATCTGAGTCGGTAGCCTGTGCCAGGGAATAGAGCGAAGTGACCATGGGGAGAAACACCTGGCCAGGAGGGACTGTGCCTAGGCAGGCAGGCAGCGCCTTAACTAGAGAGGTGCCCGGGCCCCTGTGTGTGTTTGGACTGTGTTGGAGACTGAAATAAAGGCAAGTAGTGAAGATCCTGTGTGGGCCTGGGTCTTTGCGGGGCTGGATCTGGAGAAGACTTGCCTCAGTCAGGACCCAGGTCCCTGTTACACAGTCCTTCTATGGGTGCTGAATTCCACTGTCCCTCTTTCAAGGGTCAAAGTCCCTCTTTTAGGGAAGAGAGACGAAAAGACCAGAATTTAAGCATCGGGCACTTCTTTTCTGATTGACTCCCAGGAAAATCCCTTGAGAGGAAAATGGGGAGATGGTGGAATAACAAGAAACTAAAGTGGAACGGGAAACAGAAAAGCTTCTGTCCCTCTTGATGCACTTGGAATATTAGGAGGTGTATGCATGCACGCGCGTGAGGGGGTGGAGCTTATTGGCCAAGGAGGCGGGTCTTATTGCCTGAGGAGGTGAGGCTTGTCCCTCTTGGAGCGCTTGAAGTGTTGGGAGGTATGGGCAATTACTTCCTCCCATACACCTAGAGCTAAGAGGCCCCTCTCCTTATCCTTGCTTTAACCCTGGTGTTAATGTGCACAGGGGGAGATTAGAGTGAGTTTGGATACTTAGCCCTCCCACAGTGCTCCTAAGAACAAGCCCTACGAGAGCGTTTAGGATGCTAATGTGGCACCTTAAAACAATCTGCTTATTATGCTCCTTTCAAGGGCATGTAACAAGATTTACTCCTCTGTGCTCCTTTTATCCTTGAAGAGCTAATACAGGAAAGTTTCTTCGGAACATATGTTAATTAACAGAATTGTTAAGTGGCTGTGTTTTAACCAGCTAGAACTTGGCTTGATTGTAATGGAACTCCATTTATATAGACTCTCTTTCCAAAGTAAAAGCCTGATAAAAGCTGCATTCCCTGGGAAGGATTGCCTCAGGGTTGCCAGCTGATGTGCGAGTCTCTCAGTTGTAGGTGTTTCTGAAACCCCAACCTGCTTAAAATGGGCAAAATGGGCGAAATCCCAGGTTTTCTTTGGTAAATGAAAGGTTTTAGCCTTCATGACTGCAGGGAGAAGAAAGCTGGAAAGCATACTTTGAAAAGAAGGTGTTGTAATGGGTCCTAGTAAGTCTCTTCAGGACCAGGTCCTAAAGTGAGGGCGGGAAAGTCTTTATAAGGGGTGCCTCCCTCCTTAGCAAGGCGATACTGAAAACCCCATATGGGTTAATTGGACCAATTAGTGCGACCTGAGTGCTCCCAAGTTAGATGGGGCAGGAAACTGCAAGCCAGCAGAGGAGTACCACAGATATTTATTTCTTTATTTATTATTAAGGTTTTATATAGCACCAGCGATGTACCTGCAGAGAGCTTACAATCTAAAGACAGGGGAAGGGGAGACAGGGGAGGGAGAGACAAGGGATGCAACATTCATGAGGATGCGAGAGCTCAGCTCAGGTACACGTTCTTGGCTTGGTTACAGTAAATTGTAGGGGTGGGACACCAGGCAGAATACCGGTTACTGGTTTTACCGGTTACCGGTTCTCAAAAAAACAGATTCCCGGATTACACCCGGTATACCGGTACCGGATTTATTCCATTGATTTCAATGGGGAACTGTCNGTTGGCATAAAATCAGGGAGCAGGAGTTAAAATCCAGGAAGCTGGAGTGATTTAAGCTGGCATGGCAATTCACACAATCAGCTACAATCCAGATTTAGAGGATTGCCTTATGGTTGTGTAAAAACAATTAGTGTGTGACATTCTGGCTCTGTGGAGGAGCTGGGCTACTTTGGCAAGAACAACAGCAGAAAAGGTGGGGTGAGGGAGAGGATTCCGAGAGACAGAATCTCCTCTGCTCCCCTGGCTTGGTCTCTCACCCCCAACTTTGCAGTTGCTGCTTCTGCTCAAAGGTGGGGCTTGGTTGGATTGGGCCCTGATTCAGAAGGATGAATGCCCCATCCCACCTCCCTGTGGCAGGGGATGCTGTTGTACTTGGCTGCCTGGGTTCCCTCGGTTCTTGGGCCCTGGTGCACTTGTACTGCCACTCCTCACTACACCCTTACTCCTGCTGCTGCCATTTCCCTCTCCCTCGCTGCTGCCAGGTGCTGCCTTGTGCCTGGGGAGAATGGGAGGAGGCCATGGTAGCGCAGTGCTGCCTCCTGCCTGTCTGGGGATGAGAAGATCCCTGGCGGGGCAGAATACAGCGTCTAGCAATGGGGACAAGGCAGGGAGAAGGCACATGCACTCATGTTACCGGGGGTCAGACCCCCAGGAGTGTGTCTATGGAAAGGCAAGGGCTCTGGCAGTGCCCCTCAGGGCCATGATTTGAATATCATGCCAGGCTGGTTGAAAACCCAGGACCAAAGGTGACGCTGACACAATTATTCCAGTGGCCAATGAAAATGATTATGTATTTATATAGCAAAAAAGAAAGGTCCCTGCTTACAATCTTAGGGTGTTTTTTCAGACAAGTGCCTCCCCACCCAGGAGAGACTGGGCCTGGGTCTGGTCAGCAGAGCCTTAGTGGGAGACTCCACCATGCTTGTGTGAAAACCCCACTGGTAGCCAATGGTTAACCGGGGAATACCAGGCGAGGACTCCGCTTCTCTGAAAACACGCTAAAATGACCACGGGGAGGGAAGACAAAGGGCGGTGGCATGTAACTAAAGAGTATTTGAAAACCCTGAATTGCAGCATTAAGAACCTGAGGGGGAAACCAAATGCATGGATTTTCATTGTCGTAGCACCCCCCCAAAGAGACGCAGAGACTTAATATTGGTTTAAACAGCATGGCCGCACATTTATTCAACCAACGAACGAAAAGGCCGGTGGGGGATTGCATCCAGCAATCATGGGTCCAGCATGCTAGTATTTAACGATACTTTTAAACTATAACTGAGTACTGCATGGAAGCGCCTTCCATTATCAGTACATTAACTCGAACCGTCCCCTCCTTTGACTGCAACAGTGCACTGGCCAAAAGGGGGTGTGCTCACTGTGAGCGTGAGTAAGTCGGTAAGTACCCCGCAGAATGTGGAGGCTGTGCCCACCCCTGCTTATCCTGCGGAGTACCCCTCCCAGGGTTATGACTACTGTGCATGCTGTGCCCGTCATTACACAATAAATCACCACCCCATCTCTTATGGAGATGACTCTTTTAGCTATCTTAACCTATTTATCCTAAACGAGCCTGCTGGACCCCC
>QEPC01005362.1:905625-924465 GCA_003113815.1 Sphenodon punctatus
AATAATAATAATAATGTTAAGCAATATTTTGTTTAAGTGATTAAATGCTGTGGTAATGCAGTTATGGATTGGTTTACCAATTAGCTATCTGGAATTTCAGCTGTAAACCATAATTACAGAATTAGCTATCCATTCCAGCTTTACATCAATTTCCTTGCTATGTAAATGGTTCTTGGAATTCTTACAAGGGGTGAAGCCACATGAGACAGAGTGAGGAGTCTATCATGCTTTGGGTAGCCTTACCCCACTCTTGGAAGCTGGACCATGCGATGATGCAGCACATTGTGTGGCTGGCCGGTGCCTGCCAGAACTTCAGCTGGCTGCTATGGGACGCGTCCTTAGAAAAATTCCAAGGATATGTTACGGAGCAGCCTTACCCAATCACTATTAGCACTACTGTATTTATGTATGTTATTGGTGAAGGGCTGAACACATGTAAATAAAAGACACTTGTTGGTGAAGATCCTGACCAGGCTACCTCATTGGGGTGCAAATCCTGCCAGGACTTGCCTTTTAGGAGTAACCATATTACAGCATCATTTTGGTAATTGGTTGCCTAAGGTGGGGCAACTCATGTGCCTGGGTCGCACTTGTTGCTGCAGAGCCTTGAGCGGTGGGCACTCTCACCCATTGTCTATGGCAACATCACAGCCCAGGGAAGGATCTCAGTTGAGCCTGGGGAGGTACGCAGGGCAAGGCAGGGTCAGGCATCCACTCAAGTGGCCGGTGCTGCAGCCTGCCCTGGCCATGACAGAGCTCCAGAAGCCCAACCGGCTTCCCTGCAACCATCCCCCGGGCTGCCTGCGCTGACTCTGCAGTACGGTGGTGGAGGGCTGTGCCACCACAGCGCGTTCCTAGAGGGCGCTAACCTCAACTTCTAGAGCTGAAATGATACCTTAAAAGTGGTAATTTGGCAGTTTGGGCAATAACGGATATCCGTTGATGCTATGCTACGTATCTGTTTTAGCTATTTCAGCTTTCTTGAGGGGGTGAAGGGTTAGTTTGGTTACTTTGCTATTTCAGTCATTTTAGCAATATTAGCACTATTGCATATGCCCAATTACCAAAAGGATGCGGTAACATGGTTACCCCGAGGGGTGAATCCTGGCAGGATCCACACTCCAATGAAGCAGCCTGCTTGGGATCTTCACCACCAAGTGTCCTCTATTTACATGCGTTCAGACCTTCACCAATAACACACGGCAGACCTGAAGCAAGAAGGGAGACGGTTAGAGCAATGATGGTGCCGTACTCGTACTGAAGCCGACCGACGGAGACATAGGGCTCTAGCTCCTGCCTTCCTGGTGATCTCCTCCTTTCAACTGGCCAGCAATCCTTTTCAGGCCTGAGGGCTGGTCTAGTTACGCCCCTTCTGCTGGCCTCAGTCAGCCGCTTAACGCCTGTGGTGTGTACGGGGCTGTCCTTTTCTAGAATAGGCTTGCCCTTCCCTAGCTAGCGCCCCTTGTGTGGGGTGCCACAGGTTTCTATTCTGTCCCCTCTCTTGTTCAACGTGTATATAATGCTGCACAGGGAGGTCGTGTGCAGCTGGGGATTGCGTTGTCATCAATATGCGGACGACAGCCAGCTGTATTTATCTTTTTCATCTGACCCAGACCCTGCCATCTCCTTGCTGTCCCGGTGGTGTCTGGCCACTGGGGGGGATTGGATGAGGTCTAGCCAATTGAAGCTCGATCCCGATAAGATGGAGGTGATGTTGGTGGATGGGGCTGGTGATCTGGGGGAGAGGAATACTCCTGTTATTGGGAATGTTCGCCCTCCATTGGTTCCATCTGTGAGGAGCCTGGGGGTGCTCTTGGATTTGCAGCTGCACCTGGATCTCCAGGTGTTGGCTGTGGCCAGGGGCGCCTTCCACCAACTACATCTGGTGAGAAGGCTCCGCCCATATGTCTTAGACTCAGACCTCGCCACCCTCATCCATGTATTCGTCACCTCGAGACTAGATTATTGCAACGTGCTCTACATGGGGCTGCCCCTGGGGACTGTTCGGAAGTTGCAGCTAGTGCAGAATGCTGTGGTCCGTCTCCTTGGTGCAAGGGACGGGCCACAGAGACCATATTACACCAGTGCTCTGAGCACTGCACTGGCTGCCTATTGTCTTCTGGGCCTGATTCAAGGTGCTCATGTTAACCTTTAAGGCCCTAAATGGCCTGGGCCCTGCTTACCTGAAAGAACACCTCACCCACCTGCAGTCGTCTGGGAGCGCCCTCCTGGAGGACCCGCGTTTCTGGTGGGTCCGAATGGACAGCCACACCATCACTTTGAAATGTCCTCCTGCAGACAGCCGCCTCAGCCCAGATCTCCTTGCCTTATTTATTTATTTATTTATAATAAAATTTATATGCTGCCCCCTCCTGCTAAAAGCATCTCGGGGTGGCTAACAACATATTTAAACAATTTAAAACAATAATATGATTTAAAACACTATTAAAACACAATATAAAAACGACACCCCCACCCTAACACAACTCACCCACCCCCTCTCCTTCAGGAAAAGCACGGCGGAAAAGCCAGGTCTTACATTGTCTACAGAAAGAGGGGAGGTTGGTAATCAGGCAGACCTCCAATGGGAGGAAGTTCCACAACCGCAGCGTAGCCACAGAGAACACCCTCCATAAGGTCGACACCCAAGAAACCCAGGGGACCTCGAGGAGGGTCCGACCGCTGGGTCCGATCCAGGACCTGGAGGGTGAGGCGGTCCCGCAGGTAGGCGGGGCCCAGGCCGTTCAGCGTTTTAAAGGTCAACACTAACACCTTGGATTGGGCCCAGAAGACTATAGGCAGCCAGTGTAGAGAGTGAAGCACTGGTGTAATACGCTCACGTCGGTCCGTCCCCATTAGGACATGAGCCACCGCATTCTGCACCAGCTGCAGCCTCCAAACCAGCACCAAGGGTAGTTCCACATAGAGTGCATTACAGTAGTCCAATCTCAAGGTAATAAAAGCATGGACGATCGTGGCTAGGTCAGAATCCGAGACATACGGCCAAAGCTGATGCACCAGATGGAATTGGCGGAATGCTCCTTTCACCACAGCCACCACCTGGGCATCCAGACAGAGCTGCGGATCCAGGAGCACCCCCCAGATTCTGAACCCGAGATACCAGGGTAGGACGGATCCCATCAATGATGGGAGTCACCACTCCCCTGGCCTTCCCCATGACTATCACCTCCGTCTTGTTGGAATTTAACTTTAGACTGCTCACCCTCACCCAATCCCCCACAACTGCCAAGCACTGGGTAAGCACCGAGACTGCCGGGCCTGAGTCGGATCAAAATGAGAGATATAGCTGGGTGTCATCAGCATAATGATGACCACGTACACCAAACACCCTAACAACCTCCCCCAAAGGCTGCATGTACACATTTAACAAGAGAGGGAACAAGATGGAACCCTGCAGGACTCCACATGTGAGGCCCCGGGGAAAAGATGAAAAATCACCCAGGACCACACACTGGACTCTCCCAGCCAGGAAGGAATGGAACCACTCAAGAATGGTTCCACCAATCCCTGCCCGGTCCCGCAGCCAAGTCACCAACAACTCATGGTCAATGGTATCAAATGCATCCAAGAGATCTAATAGGATTAACAGGGTTGAATGACCCCGGTCCAACTCACGGGAGAGGTCGTTGACCAAGGCCACAAGTGCATTTTCCGTGCCATATCCAGGGCAAAAACCTTGATCCTGCGAGGGATCGAGAAAGTTAATCTGGTTCAGATGCTCCTGCAACTGCCGAGCCATCACCCACTTAATAACCTTTCCTAAAAAGGGAAGGTTAGAGACCGGCTGATAGCTGGCCAGGACGCCAACGTCCAATGATGGTTTCTTGAGCAGGGGCTGCACCAGAGCCTCCTTAAGGCAGTCCGGCACCCTGCCCTCCCCCAATCCCTGCCAGCAACAACCCTAATGTCTCCCGGCTGACCTTAACCAGCCAGGATGGGCATGGGTCTAATTCACAATAAGTGGCTCGGACAGACCCCAGGGCATTCCCCACATCTGAGGGTGACACATTCTGAAATTCATCCCACAAAACAGGACAAGATCTGTAGGGTCTGGCTCTTCCATCAGGCATTTGGTGGGGTTGGGGGGGGGAGTATAAGGGAGGATGGGTCAGGGGGGATGGGGTGAAATGCACGGGAAACACTAGGAAGAGATAGTGGGGACAGGGCGTACCCTAAACTCGGTGGCATGAGACATGGGCAACTCTGACCAATGCTCCAGACATAGGTGTGGGGTTAGGGCGGGGCTTGGCCAGGAGTCCTAGGCTTCTGGACCTGAAGTGATGCCGTGGGGGAACCCCCATCCATGTCACGCACTTCCGGCGCTGCCGCTGGCTTCAGCGGGTTCTGGGGGGTGTCGGGGAGGCGGCCCCCTGCTGGCCTGCTGCTCGCTGCCGCCGGAGTCTCCCTCGGAGGGCTGCGGGGCCCGCACTAACAGTATGGATCATTGTGACTTTATGCCTATTATTATGGTTTTATATTTATTTTTGTATTTATATTATTGTTGTATTTTAATTTGACTGAGAGCCACCCTGAGTCGCCTGGGGGCGGGGTAAAAATATTTATAATAAATAAATAATAAATAAATTTACATTGGGTGAAAACAGACCGCAAAGGTGGCACAGTGGCTCTCCAGCCCGGGACAGGAAACAGCGGCCACCACTCTCCAGGTCAGCGAGGGGCACCAATCAAAATGTGCCCACAGCTGGAGAGCCTTCCCGCCACCCGCACGCTCCAGATAGGAGGGGACCACAACAGATGTTCAGGCAGCTGGCCCTGCCTCCGCCCACCGCGGCCTGTGTTGGCCCGTCTGAGCGGCCCTTANTTATTTATTTATTTATTTATAATAAAATTTATATGCTGCCCCCTCCTGCTAAAAGCATCTCGGGGTGGCTAACAACATATTTAAACAATTTAAAACAATAATATGATTTAAAACACTATTAAAACACAATATAAAAACGACACCCCCACCCTAACACAACTCACCCACCCCCTCTCCTTCAGGAAAAGCACGGCGGAAAAGCCAGGTCTTACATTGTCTACAGAAAGAGGGGAGGTTGGTAATCAGGCAGACCTCCAATGGGAGGAAGTTCCACAACCGCAGCGTAGCCACAGAGAACACCCTCCATAAGGTCGACACCCAAGAAACCCAGGGGACCTCGAGGAGGGTCCGACCGCTGGGTCCGATCCAGGACCTGGAGGGTGAGGCGGTCCCGCAGGTAGGCGGGGCCCAGGCCGTTCAGCGTTTTAAAGGTCAACACTAACACCTTGGATTGGGCCCTGAAGACTATAGGCAGCCAGTGTAGAGAGTGAAGCACTGGTGTAATACGCTCACGTCGGTCCGTCCCCATTAGGATATGAGCCACCGCATTCTGCACCAGCTGCAGCCTCCAAACCAGCACCAAGGGTAGTTCCATATAGAGTGCTTTACAGTAGTCCAATCTCAAGGTAATAAAAGCATGGACGATCGTGGCTAGGTCAGAATCCGAGACATACGGCCAAAGCTGATGCACCAGATGGAATTGGCGGAATGCTCCTTTCACCACAGCCACCACCTGGGCATCCAGACAGAGCTGCGGATCCAGGAGCACCCCCCAGATTCTGAACCCGAGATACCAGGGTAGGACGGATCCCATCAATGATGGGAGTCACCACTCCCCTGGCCTTCCCCATGACTATCACCTCCGTCTTGTTGGAATTTAACTTTAGACTGCTCGCCCTCACCCAATCCCCCACAACTGCCAAGCACTGGGTAAGCACCGAGACTGCCGGGCCTGAGTCGGATCAAAATGAGAGATATAGCTGGGTGTCATCAGCATAATGATGACCACGTACACCAAACACCCTAACAACCTCCCCCAAAGGCTGCATGTACACATTTAACAAGAGAGGGAACAAGATGGAACCCTGCAGGACTCCACATGTGAGGCCCCGGGGAAAAGATGAAAAATCACCCAGGACCACACACTGGACTCTCCCAGCCAGGAAGGAATGGAACCACTCAAGAATGGTTCCACCAATCCCTGCCCGGTCCCGCAGCCAAGTCACCAACAACTCATGGTCAATGGTATCAAATGCATCCAAGAGATCTAATAGGATTAACAGGGTTGAATGACCCCGGTCCAACTCATGGGAGAGGTCGTTGACCAAGGCCACAAGTGCATTTTCCGTGCCATATCCAGGGCAAAAACCTCGATCCTGCGAGGGATCGAGAAAGTTAATCTGGTTCAGATGCTCCTGCAACTGCCGGGCCATCACCCACTTAATAACCTTTCCTAAAAAGGGAAGGTTAGAGACCGGCTGATAGCTGGCCAGGACGCCAACGTCCAATGATGGTTTCTTGAGCAGGGGCTGCACCAGAGCCTCCTTAAGGCAGTCCGGCACCCTGCCCTCCCCCAATCCCTGCCAGCAACAACCCTAATGTCTCCCGGCTGACCTTAACCAGCCAGGATGGGCATGGGTCTAATTCACAATAAGTGGCTCGGACAGACCCCAGGGCATTCCCCACATCTGAGGGTGACACATTCTGAAATTCATCCCACAAAACAGGACAAGATCTGTAGGGTCTGGCTCTTCCATCAGGCATTTGGTGGGGTTGGGGGGGAGTATAAGGGAGGATGAGTCAGGGGGGATGGGGTGAAACGCACGGGAAACACTAGGAAGAGATAGTGGGGACAGGGCGTACCCTAAACTCCGTGGCATGAGACATGGGCAACTCTGACCAATGCTCCAGACATAGAGTGTGGGGTTAGGGCGGGGCTTGGGCAGGAGTCCTAGGCTTCTGGACCTGAAGTGATGCCGTGGGGGAACCCCCATCCATGTCACGCACTTCCGGCGCTGCCGCTGGCTTCAGCGGGTTCTGGGGGGTGTCGGGGAGGCGGCCCCCTGCTGGCCTGCTGCTCGCTGCCGCCGGAGTCTCCCTCGGAGGGCTGCGGGGCTGGCACTAACAGTATGGATCATTGTGACTTTATGCCTATTATTATGGTTTTATATTTATTTTTGTATTTATATTATTGTTGTATTTTAATTTGACTGAGAGCCACCCTGAGTCGCCTGGGGGCGGGGTAAAAATATTTATAATAAATAAATAATAAATAAATTTACATTGGGTGAAAACAGCCCGCAAAGGTGGCACAGTGGCTCTCCAGCCCGGGACAGGAAACAGCGGCCACCACTCTCCAGGTCAGCGAGGGGCACCAATCAAATGTGCCCACAGCTGGAGAGCCTTCCCGCCACCCGCACGCTCCAGATAGGAGGGGACCACAACAGATGTTCAGGCAGCTGGCCCTGCCTCCGCCCACCGCGGCCTGTGTTGGCCCGTCTGAGCGGCCCTTAACCTGGCATGTGCACCCGGGATCATCTGGGGGACACATTTGGGGCCAGCTGCTTACCCTCCCCAGGGCAGTAGTGGGTCAGCGGGGAAGCAGATGTGCGCTGAGTCCCTGGCCACTGCGGGCCAGCATCATGTCTCTTTTCACCCACTGATGCTCATCTCCCGTAACAATTTGGTGTTGTGGCCCAGGTTATTACATTCTATTCAAAACTGATCTAGTACAGTAGCTAGTCGATCTCTACTTGGAAAGAAAACAGATAATCTCAGAGATCATCTATTCAACCCCCTGCTTGGATGAAGGGTGACTACAGCTACATCTCCAACAGATGGCAGTCCAGTCTCTTTTTGAAAACCTCCAGCAATGGAGAGCTTATAGCACCCTTAGGCAGCTTGTTCCATTGCTGCACAGCTTTTCCTGTTAGGAAGTTCCCTCCTGTAACTGGAGCCCATCATTTCTAGTCCTGTCCTCCGTAGCAACGAAGAACAGTTCTTCGCAAAACAGTTTTTAGTTACAGTCCTTTAGAAATTTTTAGACTGCTAATCAACATATTTGATCGGATGATGAAAAAAATGCTCTACCTTTAAAGTCAATGGGAATTTTGCCATCAAATTCAATTGGGTGCAGGATCGGCAAAACACAAGATGCCATAGAGAATTTTTTTTAAATGTAATAGCCTATCCCATCTCAAAGGCTCAGTGCAGGTTATAGCACATAAAAACCACATAATAATATAAAATAAAACACATGATATAAAAAGTATATAAAATCCAATATAAATATCTCTCACACACTCCTAAAAATCCCATCCTCCCCATATGCACCCCTGAGTCTATTCCCACCTACCAAACTCCTGCTCAAATGGGAAGGAAGGTCTTACATTGCCTCCAAAAGCTGCTCAGGCTTTGGTGAAGTTAAAGGAATGTCAGAGCTACCAAGAACACCGTACTGCAGGCCTTAGCTGTTCCCACTTGATGCAATGATGGAATTAGCAGGTGGCTGTTTTCTGCTGACCTCAAGGATTGCAATGGGGTACAGAGAAGGCAGTCATTCAGTTTTGTAGAATCCAAGCTGTTTAAGGCTTTTTAGATCAATAACAGCACCTTAAATTGTGCCTGTAAAGTTACTGAAGCCGGACATTGCAAGCTGGTTGGCATCAGTCTGCTGGACAGTAGGGATGTGCGAACAGGATGGAGTTTGGATGTCCGGCCATTCAGACTAAAATCTTAGTTCGGGTTCGTGGGTTCAGTCCAGCGGAGTTTGGACCCCCCCGAATGTTCAGAAAGTTCAGTCCCGCCTGGAGGCTTGGGGCACTCCAAGGACCCCCAGGGTGGCATGGCAGGCCATCGGAGACACAGCAGCAGAGACTGGGAAGGCTTGACACTTGGCACCCCAGGTTGCCTGGGAAGGCAGCGTTGGCGCTTAGCCCCTGGGGGTGCCCGTGGCGCCAGGGCTGGCCATCTGAGACCCAGCGGCGGCAGCAGCAGAGGACGGAAAGGCTTGTGGCTTGGTGGCTGGCACCCTTAGGGGGCAGGGCATTGCAGGCTGGCATCGGTGGAGCAGTGGCAAAGGCCTGTCCAGGGCTTGGTGGCTGGCAACCCTACTTGGCCGTGCATTGCAGGCTGGCTGACATTGGTGAAGCAGTGGCAGAGGCCCAGCCAGGGCTTGATGGCTGGCACCCCTAGGCATCGCAGGCTGGCAGGTCTCCAGTTATGATCACTCTATGCTGGGTTCTCCAGTTTTAGTCACTATCACGGCTTGGCATTGCAGGCTGCCAGGCATCGATGGAGCAGTGGCAGAGGCCCGGCCAGGACTTGGTGGCTGGCACCCCTGCTTGGCTGGGCATTGCAAGCTGGTTGGCATCAGCGGAGCAGCAGCAGAGGCCTGGCCAGGGCTTGATGGCTGGCACCCCTACTCAGCCAGGCTTGATGGCTGGCACCCCTACTCAGCCAGCCCCCCCAATGCTGAGTGGCACTGTTGCAGAGCACCCACTCTATAGTAACTATCTTAATATCTATATCTATATATACACACACAGGGATTGGGGTGGGGGGGGACACAGACATCTCACAACAAACAACACAGGGAGGGGTACAAAACTGAAATAAAACCTAAATCAATCTAATGCTACTCTAAATAAGGGAATCAGGGATGAATATATACAGGGAGAAGGGAAGGATTCAATGGAGGGTAGGGAGAAAGAACACAGGGAAGGTTAAAAAAATTAAAATAACACCAAAATCTATCTAATCTAATCGAAATAAATGGAACTATGGAGGTAAATGTGTGGAAATGGGTGAAATAGGAGGAGGATGGCAATGGACTGGGAGGAACATAAACTGTTGGGAGAGGAAGAGTTCTGAAAATGACTGCTAACAGGATCAGTGACTAGCTCAGAAGGAATTGGAAGGGGGGAGGGCAATGACTTTTGTTACTTGCTGCACCCGCCTTACCAGAAGTCCCATTGGCTCCATGCAGCCTAGCCTGTGGCCAATCACAGACTGCGGGGTGATTTCAGACGTGCCGGGCCACCCTTTTGCCTCAGCATGGAAACACCTTTTAATCCCCCTGTGGAATCCGGCCAGCCTATCAACAGATGTGCCAGCTGATTCTGGAGGGGGATTGGGGAGGGGGCAGGGCTGCGCGGCGCAACTGCAGTCGCACAGCCCTGCCCCCCCATGCTCCCCTGGCTGCCCTCCCTCCAGGAGACGGGCAGGCACAGTGGCCATTCCGGCCACTGCACCCGTCCACCCCCGGGGTATTGGCCACAGCCCAGAATCGGCAGCGGTAACGGCTGGTATCATCTGCCGATTCCGGGCCATGGAACCGTAACAGACGTTACATTACCACGGTCAACCCCACTGTGGTTGACCATGGTAACATAACATCTGTTGGGCCCAAAAGAGATTCCCACTGGGTGTTCACCCCCAGTGGGAATCTCTTTGACCACGCTTCCAGAGCTCCGGGTGGCCGGAGGGCTGGAAGCGTGGTCAAAGAGATTCCCGCCGGGGGTGAACATCTGGCAGGAATATCTTTTGGGCCCAACAGACGTTACGGTACTGCAGCCAGCACGGGTGGTTCACCGTGGTTGACCATGGTAACGTAACGTCTGAAATTACCCTGCGAAGCCAGTGGTCTGAGGAAAAGAGGGATGGTGATTGGGCAGGCTGGTTGCTAGTCCAAGCCTCTCCACCCCTGGCACCAGGAAGTCTGCTCCTCAGCTGCCCCCCACCCCTCCCTGGGTCTGCCAGCCCTGTTTTTCCCACCCAAACGTGGCCGAACTCATCAGAATGCGGCCAAACTGTTCGGGGGTTCTGGCGTTCAGTTTGGGCCGAACACCTGAACCGCATTCTCACATCCCTACTGGACAGGTGCTATGTGCTCCACTGCTCCTGGGGACCTGCCTTCATCTGCACTAGCTGCAACCTCCGAACATTTTTCAAGTCTTTAAATGGAGAACTCCTGTTGTTGAAATTCCCAGCATAGATATAATGAATTTCACTGAAGCATTTAGAAACAGAAATCCCAGGAAGTGTTTCCCTAATTCTGTTTTGATTGCATTGCATCATGCAAACAATATGCTTCCGCTAGACATGCCACATGTTACTACCAAATCCCCCATCCTTCTCAAGTTTGCATTACAATTAATCCTCTTTAAAGCAAAATCGCCCTGGGCCAGATGTCTCCAGCAAAGCTTAAAAACATTAACATGCATCCTACATGCACCCCCTTGCCTTTCATATGCTGCGCTCTATCGTACTAGACCGAGGATTTATGGCCAATGGAGGTTTACATATCACAAATCACAGGTTTGAGAAGAAGAAGCAAAACCAAAGATAAGACAATAAAGCCCTCCCCCCCCTCCTCTCACATTATAGTTCTGTGCTCTCAATTACTTTGAGAGGCATGGGTATAAAAACTGAGTGTGTGTGTGTGTTTTGTGCAAGAGTGCATGTCATTACTATCATAGAACTTTTCGAGTGCAATTCTTCACCATTACAGACAATGGGAGCTTTGCAACTGACTTCAACAGGTAGAGGATTGGACCTTTAAGCATGTTCTGATCAGTAGGGTTCTCGCAGTTCCTGCAAGATCAGACCCACCCCCCACCCCCACCCCCCAGGCTCACTTTCACATGGGAATTCAGCTCACAGTTCAGTCACTCACTTTCTAGGAATGAACTCTTTGGGTGAAAACAGACATGACTCTAACCACTCTTTAACCACCCTTGGTGGTCATTGATGCATGTTTCAGGGCTGCATAGGGCATCAATACAGCCCTGCAACATGCATAAATAACCACCAAGGGTGGTTAAAGGGTGGTTAGCGTCATGTCTGTTTTCACCCTTTGTGTCTTTTATTTATGTAATGCACAGTCTCTTTAAACACATTTCTCTACCAGATATACACAGAGTCTCTCAAGCCTCATACGATCACCGGGAAACAACCCTCTGGTGGCACCCCGGTCCCAAACTCTATCCCAGTTAAGCTTCTGGTTGAGTCACAGTCTCTGGTGGCCTGCAGCCAGGTCTTAACACAGCTCAGTCTGGGACCTCTTCAAGCAGCCTGCAGCCCTTTCCTTCTGGTTCCCTCAGTACCTTGGAGATGGTAAGGGATCAAGGCTCTTAGTCCCCACAGGCAGTCTCAGCACTCCAGTCTGGTGGCTATTCTTGGTTATCCGCAACACTCCCAGTGCTTTCCTTCTTGCTTATCCCTCCAACTTATTACCAGCCTCACCTTCAGGACCATGGCCAAGGTGGCTGCTGAACTAGCTCTCAGGGCAGAGATATTTCCCTAGCCACTGCCAGGCACAGACTGACTCCTGTCTGCCTCTGGCTCTCCTTATATTCAGGGAGTGGGTGTGGCTAACCTTTTAGTCACTGGCTTTTAAAGGGCCAGAACCCTTTCACACTCTACTCTGGATTCAACTCTAAATTCAGTCTAGACTCATCCAGTCCTACTGGGCTGGCTCCACCTTGTCCAGCCCTTAGGCTGGCGCTCTCCACCCTCTTAAAGTAGTACCAGCCCCAGCAGACTTCTCTCTGCCACACAGGGGTAAACCAAAGTAACTATTTTGATTTAATTAAATCAAAGTAACTACTTCACTTTGGTAGCATTTATACGAACAATGTAAACCAAAGCAGTACTGTACCAATTTCCTTCCTAGCCGAGACATAATGATTACAGAACTGTTGCTGCCTAGCCACACTGCTAGGTGTTCTTAAAAACAGTGACTTCAAAGTACAAACCAAAGGGAAGTATGTACTCCTGATTTTCAGGAGCGCATACTTCTCTTCCTACTTCTGAGTAACTTTGATTTAGTGCTCTGTTTGTGTGAACATTTCAGGAGTAAAGAAGGCCCAACTACATCAAATGAACTGGTTGCCAGAACGTGACCTCACTCCATGTCCAAAGTGCTTTACAAACCTTATCTAGATCATCATCACAACAGCCCTGCAAGGTAGGTCATCATTATTATACCTCAAAGAGAGGAGGAAGCTGCTTTTAGCTGCTCCACTGATGACATCCAAGCGGGAGAGATCTTGATCCCTGACAATATGCCTTGTGCACCTAGTTCAGATGGGTTCTGGGCTTATTCATGATGGACATGATCTTTTTTTAAAAAATGTTTTGATGGGTCTTTCCCATAAAAAGATTGAGAACCACTGTACTAGGGAATGGTAGAAGCCAGTGTAGCCTGAGTTTGCTAAGAAGGAGACAAGTTTGTCTTTAATTTTGTCATTGTTTTCACTAAGGAGTGTGGGGCATGGGGTCTTTAAAAACAGGGGTGGGATGAAAATAATCAAAGGCAAAGAACTGCTTCCATACAAGAAGAGGCTCAACAGGCTAGGGCTCTTCAGCTTAGAAAGAAAGAAGTTTATGAAATCATAAGGGGCACAGAGCAAGAAAAATGGGGAACAGTTAATTTACCATCTCTCAACATTCTATAAGTAGGGGACACCGTGGGGGGATAAATTAACTGTTGCAGATTTAAAACAAACAAAAGGAAGTTTGCCTTCCCCCCCCCCCAATGCACAATGCAGAGTTAAACTCTGGAACTGTGAAAGCCAATAACATAACTGGGTTGAAAAAGGACTGGATACCTTCTTAGATGATAGGTTCATAAATGGCTGAGAGTCTAGCTGGCCAGAGGATGAGACCTCTGACTGTTGGGAGCCAAGAGTGAATATTAAGGACATCCTTGTCCTCCTCGATCTCTCCTGCTTTTGACATTGTCGACCACTCTCTCTTACTTGACTCCCTCTGTTTCCATGGCTCAGTCCTCAACTTGTTCTCTTCCTACCTCTCTGACTGATCCTTCAATGTGTTTCTTGCTGGTGCCTCTTCTACTTCTCTTCTCCTCTTGGTTGGAGTTCCCCAAGGCTCCATCCTTGGCCCTCTTCTCTTCTCTCTATACACTCTGTCCCTAGGCAAACTCATCAAATCTCATGGCTTCCAGTACCATCTGTCTGCTGATAGCCAACTCTCTCTCTCCACCACCACCCCTCTCTCCCTCACCTCACTAACTACCTCTCTGACATTTTTGCCTGGATGTCTCATCATCAGCTCATCATGGCTAAAACTGAACTCATCTTCCCCCCTAATCCTTCCTCTCTCTCTTCCTTCTCTGTCTTCGTTGATGGGGTCAACATCTAGCCCGTCTCTCAGGCACGTAGCCTAGAGTTCATCTTTGACTCCTTCCTCTCCTTTAAACCTCAGATTGATTCTGTTGCCAAATCCTGTCACTTGTCTCTGCACAACATTGCTAAGATCCATCCTTTCCTCATTGTTTCCTCTGCTAAAACCCTTGTCCATGCCCTGATCGGTTCTCGCCTCGACTATTGCAACTTCCTTCTTGCTGGCCTTCCTCGCTCTCATCTTGCTCCTCTCATTTCTGTTCATAACTCTGCTGCTGCCAAGGTCATCCACCTTGCCCACCACTTTGACCATGTACAGCCCCTCCTCTCCTCTCTCCACTGGCTTCCTCTTCTTGAACGCATCCTGCACAAACTCCTGGTTTTTACCTACGAGGCTGTTCATGGCCTTGCTCCCCGTCTCTCAGCATTCATTTCCGCTATACTCCTGTCTGGGAGCTCTGCTCCTCCTCTGCCCCCACCCTCCCCTGCTCATGGCTCCCCTGCTCCTCTAAACACATCCGCCCCTTTTCCCTGGCAGCCCCTCATGCCTGGAACTCCCTCCCTGAACACATTCGCTTGGCTTCCTCCCTCCAAATTCCTCCTTAGAACCCACCTCTTCTGTCAAACTTTCCCTGGCTCCTCGTTCCCCTTGCCCCCTTGCTGACATATCCTGAATCATCATAACTTGTGTAATATTAAATGAGTAACTACATCTTTGTAACTAAGCCAAGCACATGCACCTGAGACCTCACAAGTTTATATATGTATCCTTGTCTCTTCCTCTGTTCAACCCCTTTGTCTCCCCCCCTCAAAAAAAAATTGGAACAGACAAAATTCTGTTCCAACTTCTGATCGCAGTGATCAAAAAACCTTTTCCAATTTTGCGCATGAATGAATGAATGAATGAATAAAACTTTATTTGCCANCCCCCCCCCCCCAAAAAATTGGAACAGACGAAATTCTGTTCCAACTTCTGATCACAATGATCAAAAAACCTTTTCCAATTTTGCGCATGAATGAATGAATAAAACTTTATTTGCCATAACTAGAAAGATATTGACAATGTTAACAAAGCAACAGTAAAGCAACAAGCGCAATTACAAAACATAAATTTACAAACAGCATTGCTAAAAATAATATAGTTAAATACACATTATTCAAAATTTCATATTCAGCCTTGATTTATCTAAGAACAGCGACATTCAGTCATATTCCGAGATCCTCTACTAATCACCCAAAAGGGACCTGCCAGACTCCCCCCCTATACCTTTCCAGGATCTTTTGGGCATCTCACATGTGTGACCAAGTTACCGAAAACTGCCACTGCCAAGGTTAGTTCTGAGGCTCTTGCATCCAGGCATACGTTATGGTGATCTGCAAAAGGATACCTTGTCTGGGATTCTCTAAGAGCCAAAAGAAGCTTGCCTCTAATTCTATCAAGTCTGGGGCAAACAAAAAGAATATGCTCAATCGTGTCCAGTTCCTGCAAAGAGCAAGACAGGCACAATCTTTCTTGTAACGAAAAACCCAGATATCATCCCTCTAATATTGCCGAGGGAAAGACACCACACCGAAGGCGTGTAAAGACTCATCTCAAGGAAAAATTTGACCAGACTATGAGGTAATTTAGCTCTGATAAAGGTCTTATAGGCGGTGTATAAAATAAGTTTACCCTCTGATGCTGAAGCATATCTGCGTCTATTTGCAATTGCTGATCAGCCAGCCTCTGTTTTACCAAAAATATAGCCTGTTTGGTTCCCATGGAAATCAAATATTCTGGCAAGAAGCCCAGTCTTGCAAGTACAGCCTACAGCTGTTTCTGCCAAGAAGAGAGTAATCCCTCCTCTTTGGCCCTCCCCAGGAGAGATCTATCCCCCTGGGGTAAAAGTTCAACCCTTAACCAATATCTAACAAGGGCCTGTAATGCAAAGACCTTAGGGAGGGCAACCAGTCTCTAATTGCAAAAAGATCTGGGGGGTTCCCCGGGGGACCCCCAGAATTGCCCTCAAAAAACCATTTTGGATCATTTCTAGTTGTTCCAAGAAGTCCAAGCCCCACACCGGGAAGGCATATAAAAGCTGCGCCACTACCTTCACCCGAAACAATCAGAGCGCCGGCAGTATCAGCTGGCTTCCTCTGCCAAAATAAAAACCACGAATGGCACCCACTCACGGTCTGCAAGGCCTGGTTCTTGACCGAGGTCCAATGATCTCGCCAGCAAGGAGAGTTAGAAAAGGTGACTCCCAGGTATTTAAATTTATCAACCTGGGAAATCTGATGACCATTGATCACCCACTTATGAATTTCCCCATGCTTCCTATGGCCCACGATCAGAACCTTTGTTTTCCCATAATTGATGGAGAGGTTCTCGTTAGTGCAGTAGTCCTTAGCCATCTGCATCGCCCGGCGTAAGCCTACCAATGACCGGGAGATAAGGACGGTATCATTCGCATAAAGCAAGGATGCAACCCTTCTACTCCCAATCTGTGGGGGGTGGGAATCAACCCCATCCAGGAAGGGGGGGGGGGGAGTCATTCAGGAAGATGTTAAACAAGGCAGGAATTTTGCGCGTGCAAATTTCAATTTTCAGTAGCACATCCAAAAGGCGGCTGCTCTTTGCTCAATGGTCAGGCTGGTCTTGCCAATTCTCTGCTTGTGTAATTCCACCAAGGGCCCATATTTCTGCTGGTATAACTCTGCTCCAGTCAGCCTAGCTGAAGTCCATAGAGTCATGTCAGCAAAATCTTTTGTACTAAGTGCGCCACCGGAACTGCATGGAAAATGCAGACTATACTTAACCTATATTGTTGGAATTTGGCAAAGACATCAGGATTAAACTCCCAGCTCTTCCAAAGAATACAGTTGAATTTCTAATGACAAAGTTTCCAGTCTCTTCTGAAAATACAACATCATACTTGATTCATGTCTGATGGAGATATATTGGTTGCTAGGCTGACTGTAGCAAAGAACAAGGATTGGCCTGTAGATGGCACCATCCGACTAGATTAATCTCATGTCGCCGAATGTCATTGTAGCAGTTACTCAGACATTCTCCTAAATAGTGTCTTTTTTTGCTCACCTTCTAAGTTTCATTTTAGCTTGTTTTTATATTACAGTGGGTACCAAGTACCCACTGTAATAAGAATTTTCTTCTTGAGAGGCCTTTGAAGAAGTAGAAGAATGAATTAAATACAGTATTCCTCTTGGCCATGTCTGTTGTGTAATGTGTACACATGGTAGAAGCAGACAAATGAGGCATGGCCTGCCCTGGCCAGTGGGAGAAGGGGAACAGTGGATGTTAGTGTTATATTCCTTCTATCTCCAATGTGGAACAAGAATCATGCCTACAGGTGGCATTCTGCCCCGTTCCTCCAGCAACCTTGGAGAATTCCTGGATTTGCATTGGCTGAGGATTCATTCCAGGCAGGGCTGGATTAGGTAAATGCAGACTGTGCAGGGGTCCATGTACTGGAAGACACCACAGAGGCCTCCAATACACCAGGTTTAGGGTCACCAGGTTTTGAAAATCTCAGAGGGACACCTAGTGTGCTGCCTCCTAATGCCTTGATTTGCATAAATATATGAATATTAACATAAAATAGCTACTCTCCAAGCCAGAGCCACTGCCCAGTTCCCCATGCCTGTTCCAACTTGGCACACGGCTGCTCACCCCCATGAACGGGACACACACACCAGGCCCACACTCTGAGACGCTCCCCTCTGCCAAACCCAGGCACTAAGCCCAACCCCTCTACTGACACTCTTGCCCAGCCATCTCCATCTCGGTTGCCAGCTGCCCAAGGCCAGGCGATTCTGACTCTCTCTTCTGAGATGCCTCATCACCCAACACAGAAGCCCTGCCAGGCAGGGCCACCCTTAAAAATCTGTGAAATCATCCAAAGTCACACTGCTGCTGCCCCAAACAAAGCTCTTCCCGGGGTTGGTTCCTCTGTTCCCCTGGTGTTCAGCTGCTCTGACCTAGTGTCATCCTGCTGCCCAGCTCTGGGGAGATTCTCTAACTGTGGTTACTACTGCCAGCTTCAGCTGGGGTGCCATTGCTAAACCCAGAGGGGATGAAGCAGCATAAGATCCAGGCAGGCTTTCCCCTCTGTATCCCCCCATGCACTAGGAGACATTTTCTTGTGGGAGTGGGTGGGTGTGGAATTTTTAGCAGTCCCAACCAAGCTATGTGAGGGACACTTCCCAGACCCACCCCCCCAATTTATAAATAAACACATAAAATAAATAAATTAGTAAATAAATAAATAAATAAATAAATAGGGAAACCTGGCAACCACAATGGGGTCCATAAATAAACTTGAAATGGAAACATGGGTGTGAGATGCACTGGTGTAAAATAGATGCCCACAGAGCCTCAAATATGGGGAGACCTGGCCTATGAGGGGTCCCTATGACCTTCAGGGAAGGTGACTCCATATATGGGACCCAGGATTAAAGTAGAACTAACAGGTGGAATTGCAGGTGCATACATGCATAATGTACTCACCTGCAATTCCAGGAGCCCCTGCTCCTGAATGGGATGTCATATTTAACTAACAACAAACCATTTTCTATGGGCTCCCGCTGCCTGGACCTCCTCTCTGCCAACTCATCCCTGGACCCTCTTCCGCCCCCTCCACTCTACTGAAACTGCCCTGGCCAAGATCATCAATGATCTACTTGTTGCTAAATCTAAGCACCACTACTCCATTCTTGTCCTCCTTGACCTCTCTGCTGCCTTTGACACTGTCGACCACTCGCTCCTCTTGGACTCGCTTTACTCTTTGGGCTTCCGCGGCTCTGTTCTTGACTGGTTCTCCTCCTACCTCTCTGACCGCTCCTTTAATGTCT
>QEPC01005362.1:925568-936964 GCA_003113815.1 Sphenodon punctatus
TTTGTCTTTTAGATTGTAAGCCACCGGCAGGGACCGCGTCTAATTCTATGTTCTGTACAGCACCAGGTCACACGTCTGGCGCTATATAAATGTTTATAATAATAATAATAATAATGGACTGAGTGTGTGCCCATCAAACACTTCCATATTAGGAGAGAGGACACACCATTATTTCATACTTCCCTGACAAGGATTCCAGGAGCCTGGAAACCTCCAAGAGATGCTGAGTGCTGACACACAAAAAAAGCTTCTCCAGCTCTCCCAAATTATTTGGGAGCTAACTCTTCTTGGCATGGCTAAGTGTATTGCCTGCTAAGCAGCTGAACTCCGCTGAAAGAGGACTGGTGAGTCAAAGGAATGGCATGCAGAAGTTTTAAAGACACAGAAATGTAACCAAGTCAGGGACAAAATGCAAGTGTTCTTCAGAGCTTACAGTCTCAGAAGGATTCTTTCTTAGAACTCTATGATCCATCCTCTCCCCTTCACCTTGCTTCCGCCTGGAGGCAGCAGCAGCAGCAGCAGCGAAGAGAGTCAAAGGAGGGGAAAGCAGCTCCTAATTTGAGTAACATAGACTTTACGGAAATCTCCTGCCTGCTGGCCCTTCTCCTTTGACTTCTTACACATCAACTAGTAAGACACCATCACATGCCTTATTAACCCCATCTTCCATAGAGGACGTTAGCTGCTGTCCTCCAAGAAAGTGTGCTGGTCTTTGTATTTTCTTTTCCAATTCTCCTTTGGTAGCTAGGACTGTGAAGATAAAAGAAATTACTAACGATAATCTCACCTTCACTACTTGCTGATGAGAAATTCCACCATGGAGGCTACCAGAAGCCCTTCTCAAGCAAGGTTCAAGCACAGCTCCATCCGCTGAAAATCCAACCCTGTCTCCCTTCATTGAAACCATTGCAGAAGTGGGCTAATCACATGAAAAAGCCAATGCACACAAACAGAACTTTGTGCAATCCTCCTGACATGATTTATCATCACGGAAGTTCCGCCACCACCACCTTCTGTCTTATGTGCAAGTGCTTTATGTGTTTGCAGTTCCCTGTTCTAATTCCCTGGAACTATTCACTGGTACGTCAGATCCTGGTACTTTCACTGTATGAATAGTCCTTTTGGTTTTAGCTTGACCATAGGTCATTTTTACATGGGCCATCGTGGGTGGGTGGGTGGGGGGCGGGTGTTTCGGCACAGCGGGTTTACATGGACACCCACCCATGGAACATCCTCCATTCTGTCAGAGGGCTCTGTGGGTGGAGGTGGGTGTGGGTAGGTGTGCGGTGTGTGTGTGCTGGCAGCGCGCACGCATGAACACCCACCGCCCATGGTGTTTACACAGGTGCACACCCATCCCCTCACCCACCAGCAGCTGTATACATTGACTCCCCCCCCCGACCCACCCCCCGCACACCCGCCCGAACACCGAGCGGTGGGGAGGGGGGGCAGTCCGTGTAAAAACGGCCACAGAGTCAGACTCTGGCAGATGGAATATTGAAGAATTACATTCCATCATCTGGTAACACGCATAGGGCAGTCCTGATGCAAGGAGGCCTACAAATTCCTCCCAGAAGGTGGACCAAGTAACTCTGGATTGGCTTTAATTATCAAGAGGGGGAGGCTAAGCAATCCAATTCTAGCCATGGTTGAAGTCACGCAGACTCTGAAGATTGATTTCCAAAAGCTGGATCTTTGAAAACTGGTGACGGATGATTAAACGTGGAATACCAACGTACAACTGTTTACATATTAGTTCGAAACATTTATTCAGTGTGAACAGTCAGCCCTAAATTAAGCTAGCAGGGACATGTATGAACAGCTGCTTTACAAGGAAGGACTCCAAAGATTAGGGCTCTTCAGCTTTAAAAATAGATAAGTGAGGAAGGGTGGGGATATGACAGAAGCTTATAAAATCATGACCACTACAGAGAAAGGAAAGAGGGAGGTGTCATTTACTTTTTTCATAAAACTGGAATCATAAGAGCCAATATTTTCAGCAGCCAAAGAAGGGCAAGCTCCACCCCTCAACGAATAAGCTCCACCCCTCATGCGCGTACATGCACACAGACACATCTCTCAACATCCCAAGTGCATAGAAGACAGAAGCTCTCCTGCTTAGAGTTCCTTGTCATTCCATCATCTTCCCATTTTTACACTTGGCCATCTTCTCTGAGTGCCTTGGAAGAAGAATGCTGTTTTGTGGTCTCCCATTTCCAAGGAATGGTGCCTGGACAAGCACACTCTGTAGAGCGACAGCAATGGCTCCTTGAACCAGGGGTGTAGCTAGGTTGGAATGGGCCCTGGAACAGAAGATGGAATGGGGCTCCTTGCTCCCATTCTCAGTGACAGGGGATGCAGCTGTGCAAGGGTGTGTGGGCCCCCAGGCTCATGGCCCCTGGTGATGCCGCACTGCCTGCCCCTATTCTAGCCACATCCTTGCCTTAGACCCTACCTGCCCTTGTATCCCTATGCCGAGCCAGGCATCACCTGTCCCCAAATGCATTACTAGAATCATCTCCTGAGATAGGCTGTCCTTCTCTGAGCTAACATTGGATGTTTTTACACACACATTTCTCCTGCATGTTTGCTGTTACATCCTGAACTTTGTGTGTGTTTAAATCACTCACCCAGATCTTAAACATCCGGCTCTTTGAACTTCTGCATAGAACCTCTCCCAGAACTTTGGTGTGCAAAATGTTCTCCTGGTAAACTGCTTTGGCTCCAGGCAGCTGTGGTCATTTGGTTTCCATGGCAGCCTGTCACATCTACAGCTGCGGCTACTTTAGGCTGCCTCAGGGCAGTGTTTGTGTGAAGAATGCATCCAGGAACTGCCTCAGCGCTGAGTGAGTGAGAAAAATGCATCCGGAACTTACTTGTGGACTTGTAAACCCAGAAGATTGAAAAATCCTGAACTTTAAGGTGTGTGTAAAAATGCCCATTGTTGGCTTCTCTGCAGTTTCCATTATCTCATTAAATGGTTGTTCACTAATGTATTTAATGCTCATTATCTAAGGCCCTTTCCAAATGGGCCACAGCGGGTGGGGGGATGGGTGTGCGCCCACGGTGGGTGGAGGTGGGAGTGCACCCATTCCCATGGGTGCACCCCCATCTCCACCCGTGGAACAACCGATATTTGAGCCCGTTGCTCCATGCGTGGATGGTGGGTGGAGATTGGTGAAGTATGGGAGCCGTTCCTACCAGCACGTACACTATTCCTATGGGTGCCCACCTATCCCCCCTGCATCGTGGGTGGCATTTGCACAGGCACCCCACAACCACCGCACATGTGTACAGTGGGGGTGGGGGGCACTCTGTGAGAAGGCCCAATGTAATTAGCTACTCTTGCACATTTTCTGCTCCACTGACAATAGCACAGGCACATTTTCTTCTGGTAGAAAATAAACCTCCTTAACAGCTTCCATTTTAGTCCAAACCATCTGAGGCAGGGAGAGGTACGCTGGGTCCTGGGCTAATTTCCTCTCAGGTTCCGGCCCCAAAGACCCAGGCCCACAGGGGATTTTGGTGTCCTTCATTGCAGTGGGTTCAACCCATCCCCAAATATACAAACACAGTCCATGTCATATTGGGTTTAGGGTAGGGTTGCCACCTGTGCAGATTTTTAAGGAACGCTTATGAAAAATACATGTTGTCTAAGGCACCAATGCAGGCCCTGCAACATGTATTTTTCATACGTGTTCCTTAAAAATCTGCATAGGTGGCAACCCTAGTTTACGGTGCCCCTCACGCAGGCTCCCCCCTGGCCAAGCTTACCCTTCCTTCAGTCCAGCATCAGGTTCAGGCTACCAGCTCAGTCACTCACCTGTAGCCCCATGCTATGTAGCCAGGCACAGTTCCTCCTGTAGCCAGCGCAGAGGCCCTCCTGACTCCCAAGTCCTGACTCTAAGTTCCACATCGCCTTCTTTCTCTTCTCTTGACTGAGCTCAAGCTCAGTCTTTTGGGCTCTGGGATGATGGATCAGCCAAGTCCAGGCCCACCTGGTCCCAACTGGCCATTTGGCAATCCAGGCCATAGAGGCTCCCAGCTGTATTGGCATTCTTTAGCCCCAGCTATTACGTGAGGCTCTAGAGTCAGGTGCACCTGTGAGTGTGCCCCCCCTCACCCCAAGGCTCATGGGCCTGAGTATGACCTTCTAAAGGGCCAGCCCCGGTCAGACTGCCACTCCCTGCTACACCATCACACTCCTATTTTGTGCTAGTTTAAATAAGAAGTGCCATCCTGGGTCAGACCAATGATCCATTGAGTCCGGCATCCTATCTCCAACAGTGGCTATTCCCAGTCTCTTTGAAAATTTACCCAACTCATAATGAAACTGATTCATTCCCTGCCCTTCACTCTCAGCTCCTGACAGTCAGAGGTTACGTCCCCAAAACCTACTTGGCTAATAACCATTAATGGACCTATTCTCCAAGAACCTATCCAACCTCTTTTTAAACCCTAATCTATGACATGTATGTTGTATATTGCCCTACCATATTATATGTCCGAAGCCTCCCTGTCACCCCATAATTCCCATGACACACCCTGTTTCTAACCAGGCATGGCAACAACATTTTGGGACTATCTTTAACCAATACAATAATTTAGCTGGAGAATCACACAGGGACTTGTCGAAGTATCGTTTATGGCCGCCGGTTACCGAACAAGTAGTAAGGGATCTCTTGAGATTAGTTCCCAATAATAAGGCCCCAGGAGAGAACTTCTTACCAGGGGAGCTTTTTCAACTCAATGCTGATTGGTGGGCCCCTGTATTGAGTAAGCTATTCACTTTTATAAATAATACAGGTCTTAGCCCTCCTGGGTGGAATTCCAGCATAGTTATCCCTATTTACAAAAAGGGGGATCTTTGCCTAGTAGAGGCCGATAAGTTTAACTGATATTCTAGCAAAGGTATATGCCAGATTTTTGTTATTTAGATTGGAAGATTGGGCGAGGATTGAACATCTTTTTGTGGAAGAGCAAGATGGCTTTCAAGTTGACCACTCCCCAATTGACCAGTGCTTTGTACGGTCCCATTTAGTAACCAAATATGTTAGGCTAAAGTGCTCCAAATTATATGCCATCTTCAAAGACCTGAAAGCAGCCTTTGATCTAGTTGATAGGGAATTGCTCTGGTAAAAATTAAGAAGGTCATCAATATACCCTAGGCTTCTTGCCTTGGTATAATTGCTGTATACGAATACCAGTATATCCGTGCGTAATGGCCAGTGCTCGGACCCTATTATCTCCATTAATGGAGTGACACAGGGGTGTGTGCTGGCTCCTTTTCTCTTCAAATTTTTTGTAAATGATATTCTTGTCTTTTTGTTAAAACAGCAGTGCCATCCACCATGTATAGCCTCATGACATATCTCTTCCTTACTTTTTGCAGACGATATGGTCTTAATGTCTCTCACTAAAGTGGGTGCGCGAAAACTTCTTGGCTTGTTACAGGATTATTGTCTTCTCAATCATCTTGAAATAAACTACGCCAAGACTAAAGTGCTGGTCTTTGCCAACTATTATACTAACGATCAATGGCAAATAGGAAGTCATCATATAGAGCAAGTTAAGACCTATAGATATCTAGATGTTACTTCTGTCTCTTATACACATCTAGATGTGTATAAGAGACAGGTCATATATAGTTAATCCTTTAGCGCGAGCTGCCTATACAAGACTAAGAATGCAGCTATTTCCTTCCGCCATTCTAGAGGGAAGATATAAGGGCACCGTGCTTAATTTATATTTTGGACTGTCCATTCAATAAATCCTTAAGATCCAAATTTGTGGACACGTGACTGGAAGGGAAAGAGAACTGGGGCACCTCTTGGAAAATTTCATTCCTTTTGTCTAATTCTAATCAAAAAATTACTAGAGATAGGCTTGCAGGATGATCAGAAAGGTTTTTCATTATTTGATCGGGTGGGCCTATTCCTGTAGAGATTTGCGTGGGTTAAGATCATATTTACCAATATTGGCCCATGAACTGAGACAACCATGTTAGACCTCCAACCTAATGTAATAAGATGGCTGAATCCTAGTCGACCCTGGAATTAAATAGCCCCATCATGAGATCACGGAACTGGATACTCTCTCCATAAATCTACAACTGTGTCTAAAACATAAACTGGGGATAAGTGATATGCCCAAGATTAATCTTATTGTGGACATGGTCATATGGAACATGACTAGGGAGCTACCCAGGATGTATAATCATTAGTTTATTATCTTTAGTTCAATTTCAATTTTATTAAGACAGTAGCTTTCACCATGGTCGACAGAAGACAAACATATACAATAAAACATAAAACAAACATAAATATTGCAACCAGTACCCAAAAGGGGGTACAAACATAGTAAATTAAAAGCAACAGACATATGCTACACAAAAATCTGAAAACAGCATTCAAAAACAGACCAATCAAAGTCATAGTACCACTTTGTCATGAAGCCTTATGCCTAAGAAGACAAATGTAGCAAATCGCCTTCATAATTTTCTCATCCAATGATATCCAATAATATCTCTATTTTACAGGCAGCTGATAAATATCCGTTCTCCTTCCACAATGGGACCAACCAGTCATGCCTCAAGTTATCATACAGCGGGCATTCAAATAAAAAATGTATTAAATCCTCTATGATGAGGTTAGTGCAAGGGCAGGTTCGCTTCTCATAAGGGATGCCACCATAGAGGCCTTTAGTAGTTGCCAAGGGAAAGCAGCTGGAAACGCAAATGTGTAAAGGCTCTACGCAACATGAGTTCATTCAAAATATCAAGATATGGCTCAAGTCTGTGTAATTTCTTAAAGCAGCCAAGCCAGGGAGCGACCTTCCAGGAAGCCAAAATGGCCAAATCTTCCTGTCTAGTAATATTGCTCAACCTGAGCTTACCAAACTTTTTTTGTAGGGATATATCAGTACCCCAGAAGCATGAAAATGAAAGCTCCGCATGCACCATATAAGATGCTATTTGAGAAATCCAGGGGTAAGGAATCACTCCCAAATGTTCAAGTTCTTCTCTCAGACAGAGAGCAGGCAAAAAGATCTCATCCTGGCTGCTCAGCTTGATCCAATATCTGAGGGCTGCTGACTGCCTTCCAAGGCAGCTAATAGCCAAAGTACCTGTCTTGGCCCTGACCACTGTGGCTGGGGTGCTCTGGGGAACTCTGAGTAACTTCCTCAAAAATATATTTTGGACAATTTCCAGAGCCTGAAAATCAGATGTCAAAGTGACTTCGGAGCCAAAAGTTAGAATAGACTGACCTTTTGGCCTAAATACACTCAGGATGGATGAAGTACTGATTCCGGCAGAGCGTGCAGCTAACCTTAAAATTTCTCTAGAAGCAGCCTTAGCTTTTAGGGCAATTAGCTTTTTGTGCCTCCCGCACAAGCCATTGTCTGACAGAACAATTCCAAGGTAAACATAAGAGCTTACCTGGCAAATTTCTTTGCCTTTGATGATCCACCTTTGTTTAAGGGCCTTTGCTTTACCCATAACCATAATCTGGGATTTCTGTAAATTAACACTCAGTTCATTTTCTATACAGTAATCCAACAAGGTTTCCAACAGATTGCATAATTCTTTTCTTGCCTGCGACATTAAGACAACATCATCCCCATACATGAATGCCGGCAGGGATCTGTCTTTAATCTTTGGTGGATAACAGGCAGACGAGCTGAGTCTCCTTATAAAATCACTTAAATAAAGATTAAACAATAAAGGGGCCAGGACACACCCCTGCCTGACCCCTCCTGAATTCGTATTGAGCTAGATAGAGATCCATCGTCACCTAGCTTAATTCTCGCATGGTTATCTGTATGGATATAAATAAGAAGGGCCAGCAGATGGTCATCTATACCCAGGTGATGTAGTTTATGCCAAAGCTTCAATCTTGGAACAGAACTGAAAGCTTTATGAAAGTCAATAAAGGCCAAAAAATGTGATCCTGCTCTTATTTTCACATATTTGGGCATAGCATGAGTTATGATAAAGCAATTGTCCGTAGTAGAAGAATTTTTCCAGAAGCCAAATTGTTTCTGGGGGATTAGGTTCTGCCCATAAGCCCAGGTTTCCAGATGACTAAGGAGCAATTTGGCGTAAATCTTCCCTATAACTGGCAAGAGGCTCATAGGGCGATAACACCCAGGGTCCTTAGGATTTCCCTTTTTAAATATTGGAACTATGATAGATACACCCCAATCACGGGGTATCTTCATAGTTAGATGAATACACGTGAAATAAACTACAAGTAGGTCACCAATCAGGGCTAGCTTGTAAAACCTCGGCAATGATAAAGTCATTGCCGGGACCCTATTGTGTTTAAGGGAACTAATCACTTCAGATACCTGGGTAGCATTAACATGCAATTCAACCGAGCAGGTCTTAGATGCCCGTAATAACCTAGCAAATTCCAGTGAGGCCACCTCGTCTTCACCCGGGTTGAGTCCAAAAAGAGACTCAAAAAAGGGAATCCAGACCTCTTCATCCAGTGGTAATATCCAGTTATTGGGGTTAGTTAACTCATTGTTAACTAAGATCCGAAAGGATCTAGAGTCCCTCAATAAAGTTGCCACCTTTAATTTGGCCCAGATCATATAAGAGTGGGCAAGTTTTTTATTCCTAATCAAAGTCTTATACTGACGCCTTATTTCATGGAATTGGAATTTGGACTCTTCTGAATATTCATTGATCCAAGCAGCTTTCGCATATACCAGCTTACGTTTAGCTAGTCTACAATCCTGATCATAACATCTTTAGTTATATTGTGTGTTGTAATAGTATATCAAATCTGGGTAAGTGTGGGAAAAGGACATTGTATTGATTTTATTTGATTTATGGATTTTAATATATGTAATATATGGTGTGGCCGTTGGCCAAACAATAAACCTTTACTACTACTCTTCTTCCATGACACACCTCTCTGGTAACAAGAGCCTGAATCCACACCATTAAAATCAATAAGAACTTTGCCATCAACAACAATGCATGTGGGATCAAGCCCTAAAACTGACAGCAACATTTCCCTGTAAGTAACTCAACACAGATGTCTGATTAAGCAGTAGTGTTTAGAGGCAAGTAACATCTTAGCCCCGTGGTGAGGAACCTTTAGACTATGGACTCCTTTTTATTTGGTCCTTGTCGCAGGGTGAGCTGGAGTGGTCCAGCTGCAGCTACTCCAGGAGACCTCTGGCTTTGAGTGCTGGGCAGCCCAGATGGGATTGGTTGGGGCTGGTCAGGTGACTAGAAGCCCTGAGTACTTAAGGCTGGGTTGAAATCTTGCTTGCCCCTATACTATTTATCTTTACGTAAATAATGCAATAGCTATATCTGGAGCCAGAGATGAATACATGGCATCCAAGACAGGAGGCCGTAGAATTTTGGTATGAATGTATGCCGATGACACCATTTTGTTGTCGACAAGCAGACTGGGCCGTGTCCATTTGTTGAATGACTTTGGAGAGGAATGTATAAAATAAAATCTCACTATAAATGATCAAAAAACAAAAGTGATGGTTTTTGCAACCAGATTTAAAAAGGTTAGCTGGCATATCAAGGACCATAAGTCAGATCAAATATGTACCTTTAAATACCTGAGGATATTTTTTTCTTTCAATGGGGCCTGTAATTCTCATCTTAGATCTGTTAAACAAGCTGCAGTCTCTTCAATAAATTCACAGCTTAATTTCTACAAGGCCAAGGGAGGGAGTTTGGCTAGGCTGGCTTTAGAGATTTTTCAAAGTAAAAATGATCCGATTCCCACAATGCTGTTATGGGGCGCAAGCATGGGGTTATGTTCCTTCTATAGAAAACATTCTGGAACCATAGCAAAATAAGTTTTTGCGTGATCTCCTTTGGGCCCCACGAGCCACCTCTCCAACAATCTTAAGGCTTGAGTCAGAGTCCCAAGCTCTGGCCTTTGGAATTATGGGACAGACCTTGATTTATTGGCTGAAAATCCATCACTCTTTATTGCAGTCTCATCCAAGGCTATGTATGGAAGAGAAAATGAGTTCGGCGTGGCAAAATGTAGACCCTTGGTGGTGCTGAGTAGTGTCTAAATGTAGGTTTCTAGGTTTTTCACCTCAATATCTAATGCCCCTGCCCTTCAAAGGCTCAAGCAGAGTGATTAAGCGCAGGATCGCTGACATTGAATCCCAAACCACCCAGTCTCAGGCTTCCAACCTTAGCATCTCTTCATGGTATAAATATTGGATCCCTGACCATGGAGGTCCTAAATATTTGGAATGGTTATTTAATGTTACTTAGAGGAAGGCCTTTACCGCCCTAAGAATTCAATCTATGCAGACAATAGTCGTACAGGGGCGGTATAATGGTTTACCCTACTCGGAATGTTTGTGCATATGTGGGGCTGGTGAGATTGAAGATCTAATGCATTATATGTTTCACTGCTCTACATATGCAAAACCCAGAGAAAAACTATTTAGGTTAGTAAGATTGGACCCTAACAAGTCTAGACGTCAGCAACAGTTGTTCTTGCTGTCAGGTAAAAGGAAAGATGTTACAGAAGCGGCTGCAACTTTTGCTGTGGCAGCATTGAAATTGAGAGCAAGACTGGCCAAGAACTAGGGGCATTGTTGATGTCTCTTCTTGCCCAGTATTTTATTTTATGGCCGTTTGTGTATTTCATTGCTATTATCGCTGTTGTTCTCGCAAACATGTAATTGTTGAGGCATCGATGTTAGTATAATAAGCGTACTTCTCTTTCTAGGGGGTTACTCAGGAATTAGGTTGCTCACACCAACAGTCTGTAGAAGAACCCCTTTCCTTATATGGCCACTATCCTCTATGAAGCAACATGATATCACAGCACTCTGCTGGGATGGAGCTACATTGGGAAAAGACCTGCAAACACTGAATTAGATTCTCTTTCTAAGATACTTGACATCATGCACTCTCATTACTGAGGCAGCAGGCTCAACCAACAAACGTATAAACAATTCCTGTACCATCTACAATAACAGTGTACACCCCTTTAAGCTCACACAAAGATATTTTAGCTACATTTACTGGCCTAAATTATTGGTTTTTTGGTGAGGTTTTCTTCTCCTGAAAAACAAAGAAAACATATATTGTAACAGAATTATTTATAATCTGGATATCAAAAGCCTTTTAAAAAAATAACTTTTTAATCTTTTTTGTTCCAAGAACATTGCTTGGATTCTTTAAAGACACATGGATGAAACTGCACTGACTAAGGGTGTACGGTACACATTAGGATAAAAAAAATTACTCCAAGAGATAAAAATCAAAGGGGTATTTCCACAAGTAATGTCAGAAGATCAGTGAGAGGTGTATCCCCATTGAAAGCTTTATAAATATAGATTAAGCATGAAAATTGTGATCAACTAAAAAAAAAAAAAAAAAAAAAAAA